>JAFIRS010003374.1:0-139213 GCA_018342105.1 Gonioctena quinquepunctata
AAAAAAATAGATTTTGGAGGCGTCCAAGGGGGTTCCACCCTCAGAAATCTTAAAAAATAGATTTTTCTATGAAGGAAAAAAATAGCCACGTTTATATTTCTTAGAGAGTGTTTTATATATCAGAAGAGTACACTGTATGAACGACTTCGATTTGGGAGGCGTCCAAGGGGTCCAAGGTGGTTCCACCCTCATGAAATCTTAAAAAATAGATTTTTCTGTGAAGGAAAAAAATCGACGCGTTTATATTTCTTAGAGAGTGTTTTATATATGAAGTCATTCATGATTTGGGAGGCGTCCAAGGGTTGGTTCCACTCTCATGAAAAATAAAAAAATCGATTTTTATGTGAAGGAAAAAAATAGTTTTTTTTATATTTCTCAGAGAGGGTTTTATATACCAGAAGAGTACACTGTAAGAAAGACTTCGATTTGGGAGGCATTCAATAAAATCTTAAAAACTCGATTTTTCTGTGAAGGAAGAAAATAGCCGCGTTTATAATTCTTAGAGAGTGTTTTATATATCAGGAGAGTACACTGTATGAGCGACTTCGATTTGGGAGGCGTCCAAGGGGTGGTTCCACCCTCATAAAATCTTAAAAATCGATTTTTCTGTGAAGGAAAAAAATAGCCGCATTTATATTTCTTAGAGAGAGTTTATACACCAGAAGAGTACACTGTATGAACGACATCTATTTGGGAGGCGTCCAAGGGGTGGTTCCAACCTCATGAAATCTTAAAACACGATTTTTCTGTGAAGGAAAAAAATTGCCGCTTTTATAATTCTTAGAGAGGGTTTTATATATCAGAAGAATACACTGTATGAAGTCATTCGATTTGGGAGGCGTCCAAGGGTGGTTCCACCCTCGTCAAATCTTTTAAAATCGATTTTTCTGTGAAGGAAAAAAATAGCCGCTTTTATATTTCTCAGAGAGGGTTTTATATACCAGAAGAGTACACTGTATGAACGACATCGATTTGGGAGGCGTCCAAGGAGTAGAAGGAAAAAATAGCCGCGTTCATATTTCGTATACATTGTTTTGTGTATCAGAAGAGTACACTGTAGGAATGACTCCGATTTGAGAGGTGTCTAAGGGGCCGTTCCACCCTCATGAAAACTTAATAGAAAACAGTGTTTATTCTTTAACTTCAAATATATTCAGTTACACAATAAAATAAACTTTTTGCCGTGGTAATATCACAATATTAGGTACTGCTGTTAACAGGAATGATTGCTATTTACATATAATACAAACCAGAAAAGTATATTAATTTTGTATACATCGACCCACCATATAATCAAACATTGTTGTGAAAAGGTTCACTGCTAAAATAAATTTTATATATATATATATATATATATATATATATATATATTTGTTTGCGCTAAACGCATGAGGAGTACGACTATTGGTATCGTGGGTAGGCCTATCTGACACATTTGTTGGTGACCTGTTAATATGCACGAAATTTCGTGCTATTAAAATTCCACGATATTAGGTTTAAGCTTCACCGCACAGATTATAGGTGTCACTATCTATAATCTGATGGTGTTCACATATATATATATATATATATATATATGAAAAAGGAATTTGTGGCATAATGGACAGATTATTAAATTAAATAAAAAAAGCATCCTCAAGCGAGACTCGAACTCGCAACCTTAAGCTTGCGGGGCTTACGCTCTACCGATTGAGCAATGGAGGCTATGAGAATCGACACACACTCGTGAACACTTCACTTCCTTCAATTTAATGTGATGTTGGAATGAATCGAAAAATCGAACGTTCTTATCAGTGGCCGTCGAGACCCGGTACCCATTCACCCAAACATCATCGTCGAAGTGACGATTTCAGTAGAAGTTCTAGGAAGATGATCTCCAACCACTGATAAGATTCAGCCAAATATATGATGTGAAAGTGGGAAATTATTGTCCGTGAGAAATTATGAAAAAGGAATTTGTGGCATAATGGACAGATTATTAAATTAAAGAAAAAAAGCATCCTCAAGCGAGACTCGAACTCGCAACCTTAAGCTTGTCGGGCTTATGCTCTACCGATTGAGCTTGGAGGCTGTGAGAATCGACACACACTCGTGAACACTTTACTTCTTCAATTAATGTGATGTTGGAATGAATCGAAAAATCGAACGTACTTACCAGTGGCCGTCGAGACCCGGTACCCATTCACCCAAACATCATCGTCAAAGTGACGATTTCAGTAGAAGTTCTAGGAAGATGATCTCCAACCACTGATAAGATTTAGCCAAATATATGATGTGAAAGTGGGAAATTATTGTCCGTGAGAAATTATGGAAAAGGAATCTGTGGCATAATGGACAGATTATTAAATCAAAGAAAAAAAGCATCTTCAAGCGAGACTCGAACTCGCAACCTTAAGCTTGTTTGGGTGAATGGGTACCGGGTCTCGACGGCCACTGATAAGTACGTTCGATTTTTCGATTCATTCCAACATCACATTAAATTGTGTTCACGAGTGTGTGTCGATTCTCATAGCCTCCATAGCTCAATCGGTAGAGCGTAAGCCCGGCAAGCTTAAGGTTGCGAGTTCGAGTCTCGCTTGAGGATGCTTTTTTTCTTTAATTTAATAATCTGTCCATTATGCCACAAATTCCTTTTTCATAATTTCTCACGGACAATAATTTCCCACTTTCACATTATATATATATAACTTATATAAATATTAAATATAAAAAATGAGATACACATTCTGAAAAACACATATTTATATATACATATTATATAAATATATAAATATAAAAAAGGGGCGGGACCGGGACATTTTGAATGTTTTCGTTCGGCGGTATATAAGGTGATATTTACTGAAATTTCGGTTGTAAAGAGAAATTTAAAAATAATCAGAGCAATTTGAATCAATTCTGACGACAGAGTTCACAATTTTTTTTCATCACAACAATGTCATTAAAAGAATTAAGTTTAGCATGTATTGAAAGACATTCTTGATGTGATCGTGGGTGGCATAATCTACACTTGAAATCACCGTTCTGTCTGCTTTCTTGGCCACAGTAAAAACATGCTTTGTGCATATTTTCACTATTCTTCAGTAGCAACCATTTTATTTCATTCCTGAATAAGTTTATATTAACAAAACCATTGAGGCTCTTATTCTCAACAGTTTTAGAAAAGAAAAAAATCACGTACACTCCACAATTGAACGAGTCTTCCTGAATTATGTGATCGGGTGGCTCAATGGACCAGTAATTTTTATCAATTTGTATAAAATCAAAAAATTTCATCAAATTAAAAACCGACTTTGTAATGTTTGCTACCTAAAAGATCAATTAACTGAAATGTTCTTTTATTCGAGATCGAGAAAAATCAGAACGAAATTTATGTTCCTAGCTACTAGAAGTACGATGATTGCTTTTTCGAATGAAATTCCTTTGATAAAGTCATCCAGATAATTATCGGAATTTATAATGATGGATGCTTTTTCGACTGAAAAAATCTGCTATCTGGTTAAATATGTTGGGGTTGTTATTGACACTGACTACGTAACTACGTCCATTCTTGAGTGTTTTATAATAGTGAATATCTTCCACAAGACCAATGTGTAATAATTTCAAATTACATAGGGTTGTCCATTTTCTTTGATCAAAATTTAAACTTAAGTTTTCTGAAGATATAAGTCGTGGAAGAAGATAAAAATAATAGAAATTTTTCAGTTTGAGCATCCTCTTCCAAAAAGAAGGTGATCTCAATACCCTCACGATTTTAATACCTTTCGTGGTATAAATAATCAGATCACACCATGAACGATTTGTGATTTCCAGAGTCCCTTGAATTTGGTAATGATAGCTGTGACTAATAGTATTTCAGAACAATCTCTGTTGAGAAAATCGAACTTCTGATTTTCTGGGTGAACATCTTTCACCTTGAAGGGACACTTGATTTCTATTATACCATCATCATCATCTGGTGATGTGCCCAAATACTGATAGTCAGGGTGAATAACCAAACCTGTAGCAACAACCCTTTTATTTGTTTTTGAAATGTATAAATCCCGGGCCACAGATTCTTTTTCTATGCCCCACAACATTGCTGAGATTTGGATTTCTGTCCCTTTAACAACAGATTGAATTATATTTTCAAAATATTTTTCCCCCTGACCTTGCAAATTCGTCCGAATACCGAAGATGTTAATCTGTTTTTCTTTCATCATGTCTTTGATCCATCGTTGCCTCACTGAGACTGTTTCTTTCTGTGTGACATTTTCAAAGAATTTAATAAATGTTCACATTTTTCATAGAGCTGCGACATATTACTAGGAACTTCTGATATTAGAGGTGAAAGTAACTTCCGAAACCTCCCCTCGAAATAAGTCGAGTTTTTTTTTTGGGCTTCCAACACCAAGTCTCTTGTGAAGATTTTTCTTCAGTTCTGTCTAAATTTGTATTCTTCGTGAGACGTGATTTTCTATACTTAAATCACATTCGATTTTCAATGATAGTACATCCTCTCGTAACGGTCTGAGAAAATGTGAACATTTCAGATTTTTCGTGCCATTAAATTTATTGTTTTTTAAATGGGAGAAGTAATTCTCTACAAGAGAATTACTGAGAGACATTGACGACTCCAAGAATAGTGCACTCCACAGCGGGCAAAATGGGATGTATTTTTAACCGACGAAACCAAAAAGGAGGAGGTTCTCTATTCGACCCGTATATTTTATGTTTTTCCATCATATTTTTTTATGTATGATCACGCATAACTTTCTACTGAGGCGTCCGATTCCGATAGGGTGGATAGGGTGTACTTCGAATTTGGTCCCATTTGAATTTAAAAGATGAAATCCACCCCTAAGGGTAGCGAAATGAAGGATATTGATCACTCACCCTCTGAATTCTGGTCCGTTAACCGATTCTATCAGGCATAACTTTGTACTGGGTTCTTCGATTTGGATGATTCTTTTTTAATTAATAGATTTCGAAAGGAACCCCCTTGGTAGAAAAATAGGGGATAATTGATTTTTCACTAGTGAACATTGGCACACACATACGTAGTTGACAATGACAGATCGCTACTGACATTATTCTTGTTCCGTCAAAATCAGGACATTTCATGAGAGGGTGGAATGATATACAAAGTAATGAAATAAACTAACCAGAACAACGAGAATAATTTATATTACAACAAATAGTAAAAGTAGATAATCACATTATTTAACTGGTAATAGGTGAAGTAAGGTGGGTAAGTAAGTATTTTGGAAGTAATCAAAAAACAAGTAGGTAGTAATTGGTAGATTTTAGCCACAAAAAATTGAAAAATAAAAACTTTTCAACAAAAAATTAAACCGACGAAATACGGAACTAAAAAGTAAAATAAAACTTTTAACAAAAATTAAACCTAACGAAAATCAACTGAAAGCAAAATAAAATAAACCTTCTTAGTCCAAATGATAATTGAGCTTCTAAACTAATGTAAGCAACTGATTTTGAGTCGAGCCAAACAAACTAGCAATTGAATTAGGTGAAGCGTAAAATGATGGCAGCGAGATGCACGGCTGCGTTTTGATGACTTCTTTCATAGATAATGATCTTCGATAATTGTTTGTTTGGCGCCGACTCAAAATCAGTTACTTACATTAGTTTAGGAGCTCAATTATCATTTAGACTAAGAAGGTTTATTTTATTTTTTTCTTTTCAGTTGATTATTTCGTCGGTTTAATTTTTTGTTAAAAAGTTTTTTTCCAGTTTTATATTGAGAAAGTCAACGTTATATAAGTCATTTTTTTTTATTCGTAATTTCATTTGTTTTTTTTTGTTTATCATAGATTTGAAATCTTTTGAAAAATAGAGATGCTCTAAATAGGGTTTAGTCCTTATCGCCTATCATATTTCTGGACATAACATACAGAATCATCACAATTGGAAATTATGGGGTTGTTTATCATTGTACCAAAAAACCGTTGCGCCGCAACGACCTCTGAATTTTCGAATCTGCTAGTGAGAATTATCGTAACATTTACCAAGAAGTCGTCGAATGTTTTCAAACTGTTTACCAATATTGCTCTAGCCATTAAATCTTTGAAACAGTTCTATTGAGTCTCGGATTTTCCACAGTCCTTCACGTTTTTGGAGACCATTTTCATATAATGTGCAGAGCACAAATGGATTCCGATGAGATTGGCGACTGATAATGACTGCTTTCATTTGAGCAATGCGTAACACTTGTTCTAATATTCAATAAGATTGAACCTATTCATAGCCTTGCATATTGCATGGATATTTGCGAATGATTAGTCAGTTACAACTTTGGATAAAGCAGGCCAAAATTTGTTAGCCTCAGAGAAATATCTAAAATTGTGGAATATTGAAAAAATTGCGTTCGAATTATGAACACCAGAAATCATTGAAAAAATGGGAAAAATTATCTTGCTGCTTTCTATTCTGATAACAGCAGTATAGAAAAATACCCTTTTTTTACTTTCCATTGGCTTCCTCACCAATCCTCCCGTAGCATCAAAATAAATCGTTGGCAAATCCCCGTTCGAAGACTGGGACTTAAGAACCGAAAGTTGTTCTAAACTGTAATTTTTTTTATTGAAGCGAACACTTACTTCTTGTATATATTCGGGATGGTGTAACTGCATTAAAACTAAATCCAAAAGATCATTTTTACTTCTGTCCAAATTTTATATAGCTTCCGATTTGATCTTCCTCAGGGTAGCATCGGATTTTATATTCTGTAAATACTTACCTATAAGAAACTGCGGTTTAGCTTGTAGTAGTGTCTTTTTTTTTAATTAAACAGTTTTTCTGATAAAATTTTTTGTTTGAAACCCCTTACACTATTAGTGAGATAATGAGGATGTGAATAATCTTTTGAGGAACTATATACAAACACACTCCTATCATCTAAATATAAACATATTTTGAAAGTTTTACACATAATTATCATGCTTACATATGGCTGATATAACGTAGGCATTTCTTTTTTTACAAAATTTCGTGTATTTAAAAATGATACAACATACAATGTTTACATGTTTACGAATTTTTCTTTTAATATAAAAAATATAGGACTAATTGTTCAATTTATTATTTTGGTATATGGTATACAGTGCTTCTCAAAAGTCCCCTCCCCCCTCTTATTTTTGGAACGATTATACAGAAACAAGTGAAATTTGGAAATTGAATATTAAAGGTTGTAAACTTCCCTACTAGTGATGATAGATGACGAAATCGTCAAAGATGACGTCACAAGGCCATTGTGACCAATTATTTTAAATAGAACCGTATGGCAAGCGACACCTCTTTTAAAAGGTATCGAAAAAACCTATCCAATGATACTAATTTTGTTTGTGTTTATGGCAGTTTTGGCAACTCGCTTTTAAAAATCTGTTAATACTAAAATTACAAATTCAAGCTCCGCCTCTGGATAGTTGTCAAATAAGCTGACGTTTTTGTTAGTCTCCCTAATTCGAAGTTTTTGTACATTTAATAATTTGTGTATTGTTGATCGAACGTTTAACTGTTTCAGCAGCTTTTGGTACTTTTAATATTTTTGTACATTTTAATAATTTGTTAAACTGTTGTGAGCCGAACGTTTGAGTGCTTCAAGAAGCGAAATGGTACGTGCTTTAGGTGATAAAGTAGCGGCGATCCTAATTCTTGGTGAAATTGGACAAAATATTCATGCAGCAGAACGCATTTTTAATGAGAAGTTGCCCGTTCGCCCCGTTTCGAGGACTTATTTAAGGGAGCTTCTTCCTAAGTTTGAAACAACGGGTAGTATTAATGATGCGAAATGATCTGGCAGACCACAAATTTCTGATGAGAAAAAAATGGATATACTGGCAGAAGTAATAGTTAATCCTACTTCTTCAACAACTCACGTTGCATCTACCTGTGAAGTCAGTCAAAGTACAGTACACAGGGTGTTGAAAAAAAACAAATTTCATCCATACAAATTAAAAATGGTTCATCAACTCTCAGACGACGACCCAGACCGAAGACTAGAATTTCGTGAAAATATGGAAACTAAAATTAACCAACAGCCAGACTATGTCAAAACAATTTGTTTTAGTGACGAAAGTACTTTCTATCTAAATGGAAATGTAAATACACAGAATGTGAGGTATTGGAGTGACGCAAATCCTCACCTGTTTCGTGAAACACATATCCAATTTTCCAAGAAGGTGAATGTTTGGGCAGGTATCCTGGAAAACCACATCGTTGGGCCTCTTTTTTTGAATACTAATTTAACTGGTGAGGTTTATCTGGAGCTGTTGCAAAACGCAATAGAACCGTTAATCCTTGAAATTTTGGAAGATAATCCAGATGAATTCGGCAATTTGGAAATAACATACCAACAGGATGGTGCTCCTCCACACTATTACGGTGCAGTAAGACAGTATTTGGATGAGGAGTATCGTGGTAGATGGATTGGACAACGAGGTTCAACGGAATGGCCAGCTCGATCACCGGACCTCACACCTTTGGATTTTTTTCTGTGGGGGTACCTTAAATCGAAGGTTTACGCCACTGAACCTGACAATATTGACGTTTTAAAACAACGTATTGTTGCAGAATGTGAGGCTGTTTCCGCAGACACATTTGCAAAAGTACGAGAAGAGTTTAAAAATAGGATATTTCACTGTAAGGAAGTAAATGGAGGTCACTTCGAGCAATTTCTTTAAGTAGATACTGATTCTTAAATCTGTAATTAATATCAAACTGAATGGAATTTAGATTTTAATGTTTACTAATGAGCCATTAAAACTGCCATAAACACAAACAAAATTAGTATCATTGAATAGGTTTTTTCGATACCTTTTAAAAGAGGTGTCGCTTGCCGTAGGGTTCCATTTAAAATTATTGGTCACAATGGCCTTGTGACGTCATCTTTGACGATTTCGTCATCTATCATCACTAGTAGGGAGGTTTACAACCTTTAATATTCAGTTTCCAAATTTCACTTGTTTATGTATAATCGTTCCAAAAATAAGTGGGGGGAGGGGACTTTTGAGAAGCACTGTATGGCTGAATCTATTATAATAATAATAATAATAATAATTTGTTTATTTCACTAGTTAAAAAGTACATGACAGTGGATAATTCCATCAGTACAGTAACAAGGAAAAAGTAATGTGAAGTTGTCTACATACAAAATGTTTCTTATTTATATATACTAATTAATTCAGACACATTTACCTATATATTTTGTAGGATTTGAATTAAAAAGTTAAAAACATGTAAGGATGCTAGTCAGAAGGTAACAAAACACTTCAAATCCTTAAAATAATAGCACACACACTTATCAGTTAAAATTAGATTTCAAAGTAAAAATTTAAAATTCATGGTCAGGTTGAAATTGAAAAATTCTAGTAACCAGAGAGTGGCACAAAAGGGAGGAGAAAACACTTAACCTAAAAATTCCTCGAGGGTGTAGCAATTATTTTCTATGAGAGCAGCTTTCAGTCTGGATTTGAAAATATTGACATTTGCCGAATTTTTCATCGATTCATCAAGCTTATTGTACAGTTTTGGTATATGGTAGTTCGGTGTATGTAGGGTATCAATAAATTTTTGGAGCGGGTCTGGTATTGATGCTGAGTTGCAGCAAAGTTCTGCCCGTTCTTGTACATATACATGCATAGTTCATATATATATATATATATATATATATATATATATATATATATATATCCCGCAACAGTTAATATTCGTAGCTCTTTGAAAGTGCTTCTGCATGATTGCCTCCATCCGATGTGGGCCATGATTCTGATAGCATATTTTTGTAACATAAAAACCCTCGCTGCATATGCTCCTGTGCCCCAGGTGAGTATTCCATACCGTAGATGGCAGTGTACCGTTCCATAGTACAGATTCAACAATACCTGTTTACTACAGTGGTTTGACATAAACCTCATTGCGTAGCAATTCCTACGGAGTTTATTGCAAAGTGTTTCTATGTGAGGGGCCCAGGTGAGTTTGTAGTCTATCGTGAGGCCTAGCATCTTTGTTGTTGAGCAAGATTCGATGTGCAACTCCTCGTTCTCATAAATGCTGAAGTTCACAGTGAGAACTTCATTAATGTTGTTTTCGAGATATTTCAAAAGTCCCTTCCAAATGATTGCATGATTTGATTTTTGCCTTCTTATACGCCGTTGTGATTCCTGAAAACTGCTTTGACAAATTTTCAGAATTTTCTGAAAGAATTTTGTAATTCTCCCCCGTCGATTCGAGCATAGCCTTCGATATACCAAAATCTTGAGGAGTGACGTCATTAAAAGACGATGTTTTCCTTTCCACATCCGATTCACTCATTTTGTCAGGCTGATAGCTTTCCTCATTTTCATCACAATCGATTGATGAGTTTTCATTAATTGAAAATATATTACAATTTTTTTGTTCACTTTTTTTCCCTCTGTCAAAACACATCAATTGATCTTCTGTTTCAGGATAATGTGCCAAAATTTCTTCCAATCATTGAAAATTCTTTTCCTATTTTTCTGGTTATTTTTTTTTCCTTGATTTCGACACATTTTGCCAATAATTAAATCTTTTTTTCTCCAAGACGGACATTCAGAGTTGACACTTTTTACATGAATCCCTAAAGTTTTTTTGAAATTTTTATTTATTTTGTGTCTAGATTCGTTATAGTCGGCAGAATACATCTCCTTAAAAAACGAGTCTTCCCTAATGATCCGACTGATAACACTTCTGTAAGCCTATTTTGTGCGTTTCAGTAGAGAAATAATTTCTTCATAAATACTGGAACTAACTTTCAATTTTTCCAAAGTGCACGATGGGAGCCTTTTCTTCAGTATAGAAGCAATGGTACGAATAGCACTATCTTTCGATATATATTTAGGACGTATTTTGAAAGCAATCGTACGCTTGGAAGTCTTTAGAAACAATGATCTTCGCGACAAGCTCATACTGTATACGATTTTTTGGAGCAAAAAACGAAAATGTCTCAACGCGGACCACAAGCTCTAGGAAGTGTTAAGTGCTGACGCCAGTTTTTACTATTTCCATCATTTTCTATCACAGGAAATCTATTTGCCGCCTCTTCGAAAATAAGTATAATTCACAGGTGTTCCCGATACAGCGGTCTAGATGAAATCGACGGTTAGTGAACTAATAGTTTATGCCTCGAATAGTGTTGGTCAGCTAGTAGATGAACGCCATACCAGGGGCGTGGTATGAAAGTGATGTAAGAGGTGTAGTAGTATAACAGATTTTCGCCATGAAAAATTACTCTCAAATTATTCTTGAGATTTCAGGGGGGTTGAACCAAAGAGAGTAAACGTTATCTGAGTAGGAGAGTCTATTCCCCATAAGACAATGGTGACACTAATAGAAAGAGATGAAAGATCATTTGTGAGTCATAGTGACGTATATGGACATGTCATGGCCACCATTCTCTCTGGACAGTGGCGGACTAGCGCACTCCGCACTCTGGTATCTGAGAGTTACAGGCTCTTGAATGTATATTGGACCACTCTGTATGTTACGCGGGCCACCTGTACTCATGTTCATGTACGTCACTATGAAACGTTAATGCAACAAGATTTTGATTGGTTAGAGCCTATTAGTACCTCCTACTCAGATGTTTACTCTCTTTGGAGTTGAACCACCTTTTTACGATGTACTTTTCCGTTGCATAAAAGATTCTATGCAAAATCTTTCCTTCGCAGAAAAATCGATTTTTTAAGTTTTTAGTGGAACCACCCTTTAGACGCTTCCCAAATCGAAGTCGTTCATACAGTGTACTCTTCTTCGTATACCAAATATAAACGCGGCTATTTTTTTTCCTTCATAAATTATTTTTTTAAGTTTCCAGAAAGGTGAAACCACCTCTTAGACACCTCCCAAAATCAAAGTCGTTTACACAGTGTACTAATTTTATGCTCTCTACAAAATATGAACGCGGCAATTTTTTTTTTTTTATAAAACAATTGAATTTTTTAAGTTTCCAGAAAGGTGAAACCACCTCTTAGACACCTCCAAAATCAAAGTCGTTTACACAGTGTACTAATTTTTATTTTTTTTTTGTTTACTTGAGGGTGAAATCTTTCCTTGGACTCATACAGTGTTTTTTTCTAATGCACAAAACACTGTCTGTAAAATATAAAAATCGATTCATGTATGTTTCCATGAGGGTGAAACCACCCCTTAGACGCCTCCCAAATCGAATTCGTTTATATAGTGTACACTTCTAATACTTAAAACACTCTATGCAAAATATGAAAGCGGCTATTTGTTTCCTTCACAGAAAAATCGATTTTTTCAATTACTCTTCTGATATATAAAACACTCTCTAAAAAACAAATAACCGCAGCTATTTTCATCGCTCACAAAAAAATCATTTTTTAAGATTTTATGAGGGGGCCCCCCTTGGCCCCCAAATCGAAGTCGTTCATACGGTGTACTCTACTATACTAATGCATAAAACACTCTGCAAAATATGAATACGGCTATTTGTTTCCTTCACAGAAAAATCGATTTTTTTGAGTTTTCAGTATACTCTTCTGATATATAAAACACTCTCCAAGAAATATAAACGCAGTTATTTTTTTCGCTCACAGAAAAATCGATTTTTTAAATATTTTATGAGGGTGGCACCACCCCTTGGACGCCTCCCAAATCGAAGTAGTTCATACAGTGTACTCTACTATACTAATGCATACAACACTCTCTGCAAAATATGAATGCGGCTATTTGTTTCCTTCACAGAAAAATCGATTTTTTTAGGTTTTCATGAGGATGGAACCACCCCTTGGACGCCTCCCAAATCGAAGTCGTTCATACTCTTCTAGTATATAGAGACAGAGAGAATATACTTTATTGTCATAAGAAACCAAATTCTTGTTGACAAAGTTTGCTTGCATTTAAGAAGTTTTAAGGTATGTCTAGTACATACTGGTCAATGATTAATATAAAGTAATAAGATAATATATGTCAGTTTCCTACAAGTTAATATGTAAAGTACATGTATAAATAAAATAGACAACAAATACAATATAATTACCCAAACCAACAAACAAACAAACAGAAATTGTATAGATGTACAGATGTTTCCTAATCAAATAAACGGTTTCCAATATGAAGATTGTTATTACCGTAAGTATTTTAAATTTAATGAATAAACGCTTACAGGAGTCACGAATTTTAGCTTTGCATATAAACCTCAGCCCTCTTTTTTGAAGAACAAGAATACTGTTCATGCAGTTATCATTACATGCACCCCAGAATGGGATGCCGTACCTGAGATGAGACTCAATTAGAGAATAATAAACGACTCTAGCCGCACACGATCCCAACTCATTTGAGACAATCTTGACTGCGAAACACCCAGACGATATTTTTTTCCTCAAGGCCAGAATGTGATCCTCGAATCTCAACTTCGTATCAATAACCAATCCTAGGAATTTTGTGTTGAATTTATTTTCAATAACATTTGACCCGAGGGGTAAATCATCAAGTAAGCATCGGAAGGTTATTAAGTTGGTTTTTGAAATATTGAGTACAAGACGATTAGAGTCACACCAAACTTTAATACTGTTGACATCATTATACATCACCTCTTTGAGTTCACTACTATTCTTGGCGCGCCAAATTATTGTGGTGTCATCAGCGAATAGTGTAAACTTTTCATATATGCTGATTTTTTACAATTTTTTTTTTTATGTTCTGGTTCCCACGAAAAGGGATATTCTGTAATGTTCAGAGAACATCGTGGGAACCAAGGGAAAGAAGGTAGGAGTTGGTGTTCTTCTTAAATTTCTGGAGGTTGTATGCCTCGGGGAACACCTCCCTAGGCAATGAGGTCCAACGACGAACTAGCTGATGAAATAATGTGCAAAGCAAATCCTTTAGATTACATGAATCACATCGCCATGTCTAATTCTTTTTGTTATTTACCTACTTATGTAAGTGAAATAAAAGAAATTCCCAATTAAATCAAAAACAAAAACTCTTCAGGATGGGATGATCTCATTGAACATATTTCTGAAATCACCGGACAATGTTTCAGATATTCTGGCAGATGTTATAAATTCATCAGTTTTGAATGGCATTTTTTCATCTTGTCTGAAAATTGCTGAGGTCATTCAATTATTTAAAGGGGGTGATCCAAGCATACCATCAAATTTCAGGCCCATTTCTTTATTACCAACTTTAGCAAAAGTTATTGAAAAACTGATGAAAAAAAGAATATTATACTTTCTTGAGGAAAATAATCTTATCCATTCCAAACAGTTTGGTTTTCGAGCCGCAAGAAGTACAAATGATGCAATGTTTTCTTTTCTCGAGGAACTTTATCTTCAACTGAATGATGAAGAGGTTGCAGCTGCAGTATTTTGCGATTTGACAAAAGTATTTGACTGCGTCAATCACAATATATTGCTGCAAAAGCACGAAATTTATGGTTCTAGAGGAAACCTTCTACTATGGTTCTTACTTATTAGGTCGTGTGCAAAAGGTGAGATACAATGGTGAAACGTCTGCTGAACAGGAAATAAAATTCGTGGTCTGTTCTCGGTCCTCTTTCGTTTTTACTATATATAAACGATTTAGCCGATTTACCCATTAATGGAAATTTACTATCTTTACAGATGATACATCCATACTATGGCCAATAACAGCACGGTCACGTTACAAAATAATTTAGAAAATGATCTGGAAAAGGTCAAACAGTGGTGCAGCGCAAACCTATTAACGTTCAATGTTTCTAAAACGAATATTTTAACATACAAATGTGTTATAGATTATGTCTCGCTCAATGAACAAATAATTGAGCCCAAAGTCGAGATTAAATTCGTAGGGCTACATATTGACAATAAATTGAGATTTGAAGACCACATCAGCAAACTATGTAGGAAATTATCCTCAAGTTGCTACGCCATAAGGACAATATCATCTATCTCTATCAGCAAGAAACGCATACTTTGCGCTTCGCGAGTCTCACTTGTGCTATGGAATTTGTTTCTGGGGTGCAAGTTCTCAAACTTTAACCAACTCAGTTTTTAAGCTCCATAAAAGGTCGCTGAGATATATATGTCAAGCAAAAATAAGTGATTCCTGTAGACTTCTTTTTTTATCACAACAAATTTTATCCCTGGCCTGCCTTTTTATTTTAGAATCAGTTTGTCTAATTCATAAGAACTACAAGGAGAACATTATGCCTCATCAATCGAACTACGAAACCAGACTCATATATAACATCAGTCTTCCTATTCCCTCAACTTCTCAAATCAAATCCTCCATATTTCATAATGGAAAGAAACTGGTCAACCATCTTCCTCTTACCATCAGGAAAATAAATAATAATTACAAATTTCTAATGAGGTTAAAAAAACTCCTTTGTCTAGGAGTCTATTACAATGCAGATAAATTCCTCATTGACAATTTCACAACATACAATAAAAATTCCCAAGGGGATAGTTACATTGTAGATGCTCAAATATACTTTTTTAGCTTTTAAAGACATACATACCTATATATTTTTTAATGTTGTCTAAACTTTTTTACGTATTTATATTTTTTATTTATTTAAACTTAGTGTGCTGTTTTTTAAAACTGTCTATGTAGTAACTTTTATCTTAGGTTTAAGTAGCTTGGTCAACAAAATTAATGTTTTTATGACAATAAAGCATTTCTGATTCTGATTCTGAAAACACTCCCTTCCAATTATGAAAGCGGCTATTTTTTTCCTTCACAGAAAAAAACCTTTTTTTAATTTTGAATATTTTAGAGTATAACTGGAAGCTCATTAATGGTTCAAATATCTTTTAAGGCAATGTATATGAACATCACAAATAAGACGACATGCGGTAATGGTGAGAAACTCATTCCCAATTGTTCAATACTATATTCAATGTATTTTATTTATAACCGCCGTCACTGGTCGTTTGGCTCGTGGGGAGAAAATGGCTGCTGAAAAGTGGCTGCTAACTTCAGTTGAAATGGGAAAGTGTGTACAGTCGAGCCAATCATGCCCGTCGGCCCCCGATATCGGGTCCAATAAATTATAACGTCTGTAGGGGCCTTAAAAGAATTCGACGAAAATAACAAATGCCAGGTGAAGAATTACAAGATCACATAATAACAGATAGCAACAAAGCATATGAAATAAACGTGCACAATGTTATATTGGATACTTTTGAACAAAGTATAGACAGACGATTTAGTAAATTTTTATTTTTTTTTGCAGATTCATCGTTACTTGACCCAAAAAAAAAATCACAAATACGAAATAATCAGAAAAAACTCGAAGTGCCAATACTAGAAGAACTGACGAGAGCGCTTTTAAAATTTTATAAAGATATTTCAGCTCACGATCTACGCGTCAAATTCAACAACTTCATTCTCAAATGGAATAACTTAAGACTTTCGATCAATGATGTTTACAATGTGAGAAAAATATCCCATTTGTGCGAAAACTCAAGGGAGATGGAGGAAGATGACAATATTATAAAAAAGAAAAAGATAATGAAGATCATTTGTGTGAATGCAAATCATGCAAAAATTGTGTAATTTTGAATCGGTACAATTTATATGCCACGACATACAAATACCTTTTTCTAGCTTATAAATATCTTTTAACTATTTCCTTCACTCAATTGTCATGTGAGAGAAGTTTTACAACATTGAAATTTATAAAAAATCGCCTAAGAAATCAATTATCCCAAGAAAATTTACAGTGTTTCTTGCTGATGTCTTGCAACAAGGACATTCTCAATAGTCTAAATCCTGATGAAATTATTGACAAAAGGACCCAAAAAAGTGATTTAATGAGAAAAATGCTCATTGTTTAGTTTAAATTTATAGTATTCTCAATATCAAGCTTTCATTTGTAATAACTCATTGTTAAATAAATGAATTAATCAATATACAGTCGTTTTGATTTTCCATGAGCGTCAACATGAAAAATAGTTTGTTTTCAAGTCGAAGAAAGATAAATTCAATACGTTCATAATATTTTATTCATCACGTTTATATTTTTCAAATTTACTTTTCAAACGTGAGTTTTCAATATGGTCAAAACGCTGAGTACATATTTGTAAAATGATTATATCTGATTCATTGGAGTACTTAAATACTGTTGCTATTCCTATTTTATTTTTAAATAAAACTAAAACCATTTATTTAAGGTTAATGTTTTATTTCTTTCTAGTATCTATACATGTTACCAACATGCATGGCCGTATTGAAAAAAAACTGTTGAAAATTTGCATTGTATGTTTAATTGACTACAAAAAAAAGGTGGGCCGCTTGATTGCCATTTTCTCCAGGTAACTTTTTTGGTCCCAGACTATGCATACATAATATTTTATCACTATATTTCAACTTCAAGCACATATGAAGCAAATTTGTGAGTTTGTGATCATGCCTATTATCAATGAACCTTTTTTAACTAAATATATTTCTTGGTTTACCAATTTTACAATCTTTTTTTATTATTTTATACTATTTTAATAAATGTAAACCCAGAGGAAGAATTGGGAAAATTAGTATGACATTAAGAGACTCTGCCACTAAGAAATAGAAGTGCCTTCAGAGTCATCACAAAATTTTCCTTTCAAAAAGAAGATCCAGTTACCAAATTAGAGTATCCTGTAGGGGAATAAATTGGACAATGGTCCTTTGTCTATAACTACACAATGGGAACTACACAGTTGGATCATCCTTTTTGACTCCATCAACATGATCACCAACACCATCAGAAGATGAGCTGTTTATTAGATACCTACTAGGAAGGACAACCAAACTTGATATTCAACAGTACCAGCAAGACTAGCAAATTCAGCATCTTGACACCTATAAAAACTTCTGAACCAAGAATTGTGAACCAGCTGAGATCCACCATACTTGTATTTGTTGATTTTTTTTTTTTAAGAATACAAGTGACGAGATAGGTATAAAATATATTATTATTAACACTATTAAATATCAATCATAATATTTGTCAACATTAATTATTGAGGTATGTGGAGTAGTGGAGTAATCTGACACAACAAAATATTTAACAAAAGCTGTTAACGCAATATTTACTAGGGTTAAAGTTGATGAGGTAAATGATACCTGCTTTCTGAATCTGTCTGATAATGGTCTAAAATAAAGATAATGGCACTTTCTATGGATTTTTTCCAAAATAAGTACAAAACATCTTTGAATTTTATATTGGTACACATATATAAATGAAACAAACCTGTTTCAGCCACCCTACAACGCTGGTAACTTTATTGGTAACTTCTGGAAGTACTTCTATGCTGTGTTCTTCAACAAGAGAGCTCCATTTTGCTCTCAGAGCTGCTTGTGCAGTAAAACTGGCCATTTTCCAAAAGTTCAACTGATTTAAAATGATAGAATTCCAAGAATTCAATGGAATGGGTAGTTGTCTCAAAAAGCTGTTATGTAAGCCTTGGAAAGATCAAAAAATGGGTTTTAGTTTCATCCTAGGTATTGACTTTCGAACTGATGGAATACTCTCTCAGAATAGATTATTGAATACTGCTGTTCTACTTGCACTGTACTTGAAATAGTTATTTCAACCTTTCATATTTGGTACACTTCCAAAGTTTCACTTTACTTTTTTATCAAGGTTGAATGATTAAAAACATTCATTTAATTGTGACCTAGAAATTGTGTACCATTTAATTCATCACAATTGATATTAGTACAATTAAATTTTGATATCATCACTTTCCGGTTTTATTGGATTTTTGAAACGAAATGTCATAAACATCTGCATGATGGACAGACATCTAGCGATCGATTTTCAAACTGCTTCATATCTCATCCATATTCTCTCTCTCTCTGTTTGGTTGGTCGTTGCTTCCTTAACGCCTCCTGTTACGCAGTTTTTTGCTGTGTAACAAAAGCTTCGTCCGGGGACACAAGTAGTCTTGCATTATGCAACCCTGCGTCCGTGTATTTCCTGTCTATAATTTCTTCCCATTTTCACTTCTTCTTCTCTTATCTCGTTACGTAATCCTCATCCATATTCAAGAGCTGTTTTCACAAGTATGGGCACAGAACACCTTATAAGGTGTTCTGTGATATGGGTGTTTTCCCTTTAGACTATGAGGAATGCGGGCGGAAATAATAGGATTAATAGGCCTTTTCATTCTAGAAAAACTTCCGTCATGTTTTTCATAACCTTAATCCAGACTGCTGATCCTGTATGATGGGAATTCATCCAATTACAAGTTATTAAAGAGCTTTTAGAGCATGCGCATTTTGTGTCTGTGACGAATCAAAATCACATAATGGCTCCTCGTTAGATGTCAATGTCTGAAATGACATTATTTGTGCTTTCTGCGCTTTGCGCAGACACGTTCTCGTAAATTCTATTTGGATGAATTTTTCGAGTTGTGGGGATATGACCTTTAGCGGTCTAGATTAGGGTTATGTCGGTGGTATTAGGCTAAGATGTCTAAAAACCCTGGTGAATGAACTGATTCGATATTGTTTTGATTTTTGAGGGGACACCACCTGTTACTTCAACAGAGCTTCTCTCTCTGTGGTAGATGGCGCCGTCCAAAAATGTTTGTCTATATTCTCGCTTAATGTCAGAACCTAATTTCTGACATCTGCAGCATCTTATATGGAATTATTTTCAGTGTTTTGTCGGTATCTATGCGCTTTCCATCTCTTTGATATGAAATCTTGTTCAGCTTATTCCTGAGTTTGTTCTTCAAACAATCACTCGTCAATCAGTTCATTAGTGCGTGAGGAATTGTTTATTTTGAGGTAGTGTAGTGTGTAAGGATACTTTTTGTAGAATGGGCCACATTTGTATTTTGTGTGGACTAAAGCCGCAGATTTTTCGCGAATTTTCGCCTGTATTCAATACCAAAAGCAAGTACAAATCTTGACGAATTGACTAATAATGATATTTCCATAGTTCATTATATTGTATGCATTGAATTTTTTATTGTCTGCAATTTAATGACAATTTCATATCCAATTCTCCGTCTGTCAAAATGAAGTTAACCTCAAATTGAAATCGTACAAAATACGAAAAACAACACGACAGTGCTTTCTTTGTATAATGTTCGGGGGCTTCGAATTCTAGCTTTGCTATTGGTGAAGTTTGACAGATGTCTCTTGCCAACCAATAGCAAAGCTAGAATTAAAACCCGCGCACAGTTCGCCCCAAAAAGAAAGCTGAGGAAATAAATATACCCTGTTACTGAATTGAAACTAAATTGAAATTGGCGCCATCTGACCTCAGAGTAATAATAAATATAGAGGCGCCCTCGCTATTCAAAAACAAAGGATTTGTAGACAACCATAATATCTATCTCACTCACTATAGAGTATTGGCAAAGGGGAGGGGATTGTTTACCAAATCCTCTGGGCAGGGGCGTGCGGAAACTAAATAAAAAGGTGTAATGGAGTTAGGAAAATATGATTTATTTATTATGCCATTGATTGTATTGAAGAACAATTTTTTTTTTCGCGATATAAACAAATGAAATAACTTCATACATACTTGAGGAACCAATCTAACTAAATATATATTATATAAAGTTGAAATAACAAATGTAATTTTTATTGGTGAAATACCAAGAGTGTGTCTACAAATAGAAAACTTTTTCAAAAATATTATTTCAGGATTCCATAACATAAAAAGGGTGTAAATTACTGTAAATAATGAAAAGTTGTATTATAAATTATTTTGCAGTAACAATTTCAGCTTCACTATGAAGTCATGCCTTTTTTAATTTTTCAGTCCAAATTGATTTCTGTCGATAGAAGTCAACAGAGACTAATCTAAACATCAATTGGGCAATTATGAGAATCAGTGTTTCTCTCTTTTTGTCTGCGGAAAAGCACTCATTTACCTACATCTGCCCCCTCTGTTTTTCAAATGCTTATTACACCCATATGAATGATTTTCCTGAAGAACAAGCTAGTAAGCGGTACAGAACTCATATAGATCTACATAATGTAGAAAATGCATTTTTTTTTGGACCAGTAATAAAGCGGCGAGCTGTCATCTTTCTCGGCTTTATACTTATTTTGGTCTTATTGAAAGCTGATGTATTCAGATTTTGATATCATATGGGCTCAAGTATTCTTCAGGCCCCTTGATATGTTATTTTCAGTTGTTATATAACAAGAGAATGAGAGTAAATTGAAAATAATTCTACAGATTTTCGAAAACTTGTTGTTGGGCAATAGACATGAGAGCCCAACGGGCTCAAGTGGCTATCGCCAAATGGCAACAAGTTGGAGGAATAAATCTGGAGAGTTATTTTATACTTTATCGAACTCTCGTGTGGTATTCTATAGATTATTTTTTGATGTTACGATCATAAACACATTTCCTCGCCCAATGAAACAATGTACTTAACCGGTTTTGATTCATTCATCAAATCAAAAATATACGTTGTTAGACAATAAAAACAAAATACCTCAAATTATTCCTGCGGCAATTTCCTAGGTATATTAATGCGTTAATTGGCAAAACGTACATGAATGATTTGAATGTTTCCATTGGTTTCTAGAAATGTCAAAAAATAATCAGGAGACTTAGCAAATGTAACTTGCATTTGAATGAATTGAAGTTTGTCTATTGCTTGACCATCTTAAGCAAAATTATTTCATTTCAATAACTACAATGAATACCAAATATATTATATATATATATATATAAATATATATATATATATATATATATATATATATATATATATAGAAAATACATTAGTCATAAACAGAGAGTAACTAACACAATACATCGGCAAATAAAAACAAATGTAACAGAAAGAGAATCCTTGAGGTTTGCATTTATACAACCAAAGTATTACATATTATGCATATATCTTCATCACAGAGGTTATCAAAAAAAAGCTATTCAGTTTGAATTCATTAATAGCAAGGAATTGATAGTATAAAAAGTAGAAGTAATTTTCAATATGATGATTTAATATATATATATATATATATATATATATATATATAGAATATATATATATATATATATATATATATATATATATATATATAATATATATATATATATATATATATATATATATATATATATATATATATATATGAGGGGTATCATTTGGGATAATTAACCTGGCCTTGGTCCATTAATATTTTCAGATATTTCACAAATACTTAATGTAGGTGGCCAGGTTTTTTGGTTAAAAGGGGTTCAAAAGATAAACCGTATTTAATCGTTATGTTTGAACCTCTGTTAACAAGGAGAAACTTTTATATACCAATAAGACTCTGACTCAGAAACATCTTATATGAATGTGCAATATCTTGATTTGTGATACGACCATCAAAGAAAAAACAAATGTAGGGTTTACAAAAGTAATTTGTTATACTTTGATTTTAGGTACATTATTTAGTTCCCATACTAAAATTATATTAAGAACCATTAAAATGTTATTTACATACAATGATATGAAATATACATACAATGATTATAAAAAATTGTCTTATTACTTGACACATTGTCCCAGGTATCTTATGACTGAATTTTAATTTCTTCAATTGCTTGGCAGTAATACTGTTAATATTGTATTGATCTATTTTTTATGTATTTGCAGAAAATTTTTGAGGAATATACTATTGATTTTTGAATAATATGGATTTTGTTAATAAAGAGCGTACCCTCGCTTCTCGGGAGTTTTCCAAAATCGATGTCTCGTGGTGACATCTAATTTGGAAGTATTTATCCAAAATCAATTCAATTAATTGATACCCATGATTGCTAAGTGACTCTTCATCAAAAAAGTGTTCGTTAAAATAATCATAGATATTAGAAGGAAGATTTTTCAAAGTTTTGAGTACGAGAAAGTTATTCAAATTATTCTTTTTTGAAAATATATTGGAATTATGTTTGACTGAGCGTAAACATTTTTCTCCCTCTACATACGCTCAGTACAAATTGTGATGCCTTCACCATAACTCCATATGTTTTTCTCATTTGTAATCGAGATAAATGTTCATTACTAGTGAGAACATTGAGGCAATCTAGACATCTCACAGACTTTGTTTTTTTTTTACCACAAAACCTGCTGTGTAGGCAACAATATCTTGAACATATAAGGTCAAATCCCAGATATTAGAGGCAATATAATCATGATCAGTTTCGCCAGTCCACTGGTCCAGTTCTTTATCTATACCATCATCCTTATGTTGAAGAGGAGAGCTTGAACAATGTAAAATGGAACATGAATCAAGTGTGAGGGTGTTAGCCTTCTCACTTCCTTTAATTTCTGAGTGAATCAATAATCTCTTCATTGTGTTTTGAAACTGACGAGATGTAGGATTATTATTGTTTCCCCCCTTTGCTCTCACGCAACTAAAAAATATTTCTATATGATCTTGGCTCAGCTTATACGTGAGCAAATATTTCAGTTGTTGTTTTTCCTCAACCCTATATCGATATAAATTTTTAAACTTTCTATACTTACAAGAAATCCCAAAAATCCAGTTTTTCTTTTAGATTGTAATATTGGTATGAAATCTACTGTTAGAGACCTGATATATTTAATACAGTTATCTAAAAACCGAAATATTCTTCTTTGGTGGCAGAGGATAGAGGTTTCTCAAATGGTTTTTTTGTAAGTCTATTTCTGGAGTTGAAAATATCAAATAGATTATTGAATGTTCTACAGAAATGTGAAGTAGTCGTAGAATTTTTAAAATCATCCAATTTGAGATCAAATGTCAGAAAGTCCAAGGCCTCTGCAACGCTTTTGCTCAATGTTTGAACAGCAAGTTTAACTTTCATTTTCTCCCTCGTCCATAAAATGTGACGTTTTCTCAACTTAATAGCTGCATGCAAGCCTTCACTTTCTTGAAGTTCACATAACTTTTCAATAAATTCCCATTTTATTGGATTTCCATAAATGATTTTGTTTTTTTGTATTTCTTGAACCCTCAATACTTTTTTACATCCTAAACAATTTCTAATCAACTTGATCATATGACTTGGGTCAAGAAATATAAAAACTTTTTCATTTGTTATAGGGTGTGAAAAAAATGTTTTCAACTTTGAAGGATTCATACATCCACCCAGTTCATTAGCTACACTTAAATTTGTAGAAGTTCCATCAAAAGTAATTGATGTAACGATAACACCACTATCGTGAACAAATTCAAGACAATTCTTAACAAGGTTAGCTTTCTCTGTACCTGACAGCCCACTGATTAAAAAATAGCCCACAGGTACTTTCCACTGACTGTTCAGTGCAACAAGCATGAATACCAGTGCTTCTTTTGCTTCATCTAGATTATCAGTTTCAACTTCTGCTACATAGCCATAATTTTTTTTTCTATCTGATTCTACTCTTTTTCTGATTGACATCTCATCAAATACAAGATTACACAAAATCTTTTGACCAGTGACATGTGCTGCAGCCACTTTCAATTTCAGAGCAGCCAAAGCTTCTTGGGAAAAGCCTGGTGAACCATCTACTGTTTGATACCATTTTGCCAAAGTCCTTGTGTGGGGAAGATTTTTCAAAAACATGTTCCGAACGTAATTGTAAGCTTTAGTGGAATAGAAATTTAAAGTTAATGCAAATTGTCTTAATTCTGGTGAATATTTGCGCCCAACAGATTTTTTCAGCATACGATCATATAATTCCTTTGCAGATCCCGTAAGCGATGCCTGAAAATGCAGATAAATGAAACAAATGGATCAATAAAATGCAAGTAAACTCACATTCAATGTTGAGTCTGCTTGCTCAGAAATGAAATTTCTTCTCCTCAAATATTTTGTGAGAGACTGTAACGAATCCACTCTGAACTTCAATCTCCTATTCTTCTGCTGAAGACTTTTGATTTTTTTCTTCTGCTGTGCAATTTTCTTTTGAGCAACTCTGAAAAATTGCTTTCTATTCTCGTTAGACTCCATATCTTCAGAATTCCAATCACCAATGAAACGATGGGCCTTCTTAATTCTGGGATGAAAGAATAATAAAAATATTTTTTATTTAAATAATCATTTGTTTTCTAACTATACCTTTTTCTTGGTGCAGATTCGTTAGATTCAGAAAAACGTTTTCGTGAAGTTGTAGCCACAAGCTCCCCATCAATATCACTCAATGGGAAAACATTCCTCTTATATTCTGTTCCATCAGTTTCTTGGCTAATGAAAGAAAAGAGTTTACATAAACTTTTTCTCATTTGTTTTATATGGGAAATATTTTACCAAACTTTAAAATTACAAAAAAAAACATAGTACAAATGAATCCTGAATTGTTCTTTCAGTTAAAAAAAACATAAAAAAAAACGGAAAAAATAATCTACATTATCGAAAAATGAAGATGGAACATTGTATGTAATTATAACAATGGTAATATGTTTAGTTTATAAAGATTTTGGATAATACTACAGTTTTCCTGATCTCTGACAAAGCTTCTGAAGCTGTAGATGTTGAGAATGATTCTTCAAATCTGAAACATTCATTAATTTTTAAATAGTATATATAAGAATAACAAAGACATTTTCAACTAAGTAATTATAATTCTATTTTGCTCACTTTTTGTTTGGTTGTTCATTCTGTTCATGTTCATCATTCACAATTTCCAAAATAGCTTCTGGAGCTATGGTTGGTGAAACTGATTCTTCCAATCTGAAATATTGTCATTTATATGAATAGTTTGAGGTGCAGAAGGAAGACATTATTGCCGGTTTCTCTCAATATCACAAACGTAATATTTATCAATAGAAAACATTTCTTATACTCGTCTTATAATACGGGAACATTTACTTTCTACAACATTGCATAACTATTCTTAGACCGCTTTGAGTTTTGGCAATCATCAAATTCTATCAAATCCGGTGTCATAACGATTGATATAGATGAAAATGATTTGTTGACCCCAAAAAATGTTGAAATTTTGATGGATTTATGAAAAAATTAGTACAATGCCCAAATATTAATCCAAGTTTGAATTCTCTATTAAATAAAATGTAAAGCTATCTACTCACATTTCACCTTGATTAGTTTCCATGTCCCGATCAGATTGCGGGGAATTGTCCGTTACTACGATGTGTGCAGGTTGAGAAGGATCATTAGTAACTTGTATAACTGGTATAACATTTTTCTTGATAAGAGTTCTTCCTGGCGAATGAACAGTGTCATTTGGTGAAAAATGGTTGGAACAAATGTAGGAATATTTTTTCAATATGTTCCCGTCTAGCTGAAGTGCCTCACACCATAACTTCAAGACATTCTTATTAGAAGAAAACCTATAAAAATATATTTTTTGTTTGATTATATCAAAAATTATTGGGGACATATTTAAGAATAGAAGAATATACACATTCTCAGTTACGCCAATGGCGCTTACCTGTGGAATGATACATCGGCATCTGAGGATTGTAACAATCCACAAACAATGCAGGTTTTCACCATTTTCAAAGTCACTTTTAACACTAAAGATATATTGTTAGTCAAAATACACTCAATATCATCAAAAAACTCCAAAAACTGCACAAACATAGAATAATCACGGCGCCATCAACAAACGTAAACACGAGCACAAACAAATTAATGCCGACGAAAAACGAAACACCGATATATGAAAACCCGACGATAACCGATCTGGTATTACCCATTTTTGAAGTCGGGAGGACTAATGTAAATATAAACAACTTTATGTTGGCTTCAAAAACAAGGACAGAAAGCCCTCTCTATATTTATTATTACTCTGAGCATCTGACACGCTAGTAATCTCTATTATCAAGTAGGCCAAGTGTCGCCAAGTCGATCCCAAACTTCTACATGTATAAGTGCAAGCCATAGAGAAACTAAAAATAAAGAGAGTTGTCAAACCTGCAGTAAAAGTTGGCACCACGTTTAGACAGTGGCGACATATCTCGCAACTGGCCGAACTAAGTGCAGTTGGTTAAACCGATTGAGATAAGGCGGGTTTTTCAAATGTGTTACTTTTATATGATTGATATGGTATATATTTTATAAGTGATCGATTTGCCATTCTTGTATTCCATATGAATGGTTGTATCATATAAAATACTGGAATGGCAAATCGATCACTAATAAAATATATACAGTAATCGATTCGTAGAATCTGTTAGTTCGTTCGTGGTTAACATAAAGTTCCAAAGTAAATCTTTATTTCATGATATCAAGAACAAAATTAAACATCTTATAAAACAAGAATAATAAGTTGAACACTATAAAAACACATTTTATTGTATCTAGGACAATGTACAACTACAGACAAAACAATAATAAAACTCCGAAAAACAACAAAATTAAAAATATTCTTCAGTCGCTTATCATCAAATCAACCAAAATAAAAACATATTACATTTACAACAAACCTTCAATAATTTTGTTAATTTATTAGCACAAAGGAGACCATGTACTTCGTACTTCCTCAAATGGTGATAGGAAATGAAAACTGATGGATGGAAATAAGTACCAGTTTGTGAAAAAATTTCTGCAACTGATGGATGGAAATAACTATCAGTTTGTGAAAAGCATCTTATATTTTACCTTGTGAAAGAATATTTCGAGGAATATCAGCGTCAACTCGAATAACATTCCATTTTCGACGTTGGGTTCATAATTCAAGTCCATGGTATAATTTCTATAATTAATTTTTCGATGACAATTAACAGTAGAATTATTCTGAAATTATTACGTGGTTTGTCATTTTCTGACAAATGTCGAAATTGGAAAATTATCATGTCGCCAGTCGTCTGTTGATTGCGGGCAGCGCCTCCATGCGCGACTGGCCGTACCAAAAACTTGGTGGTCAAGATAGCCAATGTTTCAAACAGTCTCTTTATTTTTAATTTGTCTATGGTGCAAGCCACTGAAATATAACCTATAACTGGAATGCCAAAGGGACTTCTCAAGAATGAGCCGTTTTGAATCTCGCGCAGACTTCAAGAAAATCAGGGTGGGAGCATGCGCACTATTATCCGAATCAGGATCGGTCTTGCCTTTGGTAATGAACGACATATCTGAAGAAACAGTGTACAAAACGAATATCTGAATTGGCAGTTTCAGGCTGAAACCAACATTGTTGAAGTGAATTATGGAAAATATGGTAAATGTATAGTATACTCATGTTCCCTAAAAATAGCTGTAAATGTCTCCTTTCTTTTTTCAGCAGGAACTACAAACACTAAATCACCCATTTTCGGCATAAACTACAAGCCGATTCTTCAACACGTACATCCAGACCTCTCACACTGACTCAGATTGAGGTTGGGTTGTTGATGATGTGAGGAAAAGCTAGGAATACATCCTAGCTTCAACACATACAACACATACGTGTTGAAGATTTTTTTTCGATAGAACCGGCTGTAGTTTGTGCCAATTCGTTCTAAAATGAGTGATTTAGTGTTTGAAGTTTATGCTGGTAAAAAAAAGACATTGTGAGTGATTCTTGCGCGAGAAGACAGTGCTTGAAAATGACGTGTTCTAGAACAAGAAGGTCTCCAATTCGAAAATGGTATGAGAGCGCCGCGAGGAGGAAAAAACACAGAAAAGTCCTATAGCTATTTTCAGGGAGTATGACGTCTATACATAAGGATAAACTAGAATTTTTACTGCAGTTTTTGCATTGTAGCACCATGCACCACTGCCCCATATTGTTTTTAAAAATGTTCAGCAAAATTCACAAACACTAGAACAAACAACAACCACATAAGACGAAAATCGAAATCAAAATGACAAACAACAAACAAAGCCAAGCCGTTTCTGATTTAGTTAATCTAATCAAAGACGTACGGCATTGTTTGTATATCTTTGTAGTGATCAAAGACATGATTTTCTTCCTTAACTTTTACTGCGTCGGCGCATATTCTGAAATTCGAGTTCCCTTAGTTGGCCTAAAAGTTTCTCGCGCATATAACAATATTAGCATTCCAGTTATAGGTTATATTTCAGTGGTGCAAGCACCAGGGTTTTTATACATCTTATATTAGGCAATCCATCGACCTGTCAAAACGAGAGCAATATGGCGGCTGTTGGCACCCATTGTAATTCGTCATAAGCGACCATAGTGGTAAAAGTGTTCATTTTGTGATTTTCTGTGCGAATTTGAGTAGTTTTCTCAATTTAGGATTATAATTCGTGCTTCAACTGGAGAAAAATGCCCCTTATTTGCATTGTAGTTAACTGTGGGTGCCGTCACGACAGGGATAGAGTCGGGTTTCACTCGGTGTCTACGGTTTCAAATGATAAGTTTTTGACCAGTTGAAATGACTTATCGAGGAGAAGAGCTCTATGGTTAGCTCCAATCAACCTGGAAGATCTTAAGGATTCGAAAATCAAGTATCAGAGAGGCTGCAGCAGACATACCCTGTGTGCACATTCGTGATAATATCCTCCATTCCGTCATGGGTACCTATAACTCCAGACTTTTGTGATTTGATTTGTTTCTATGATTATTTGTATGATTTTGCCTACTTGTATATATCTGAACTTTTAACCCTTTCTGGGAGAAAGGGTCAAAAGAGACAGAACGATGGCCACAAGAAGAACAGAACAACGATGATTTTAGTTGACCAACAAAGTTATCAACCATTTTTGAGTTGTCCATTCTCAGATATCTTGTCCAAGACTCCTGTGCCTTTTCAAGATTGCTCAGTTTTTCATCAATTTCTATCAAAATAGGTTTGGGCTTTTCAATCACTCTTTTCATATCTTCATGAAGACCTTCCAATAAATATCTTAGAAATTCTTGGGCGTCCTGTTGAGCATGTTCCATGAAGCGAGGTGCGAATATTTGTATCTGGCATTTCAAAGAAACAGTATTTACCACCCTATCAGACAAATCTTCTGACCAGAGTTCTTTTATCACAATCGCAAATGTTTTTATCAGAGCACCTTTCATGCTTGATATGCTTGTGTTGATATTCCTCATATGCTCGTCTTTTCTCAGATATTCGAGCAACCATCTAGATGTGTCTTCCATTTCGTCAGAGTTCACTTCTTCTATTTGCCTTGATGGTGAAGAAGTAAGAAGTGGGACTGTAGAAATAATTGAGGAATTGCTCTAAATCTCAATCCTGGAGGAATGATAAAAATTTCATCCAAACTTTAAGAAGTAGGTATAGAACCCAGGACAGATGCAGCGTTTTCTCCCTGGATTGCAATACTTATACGTTGAAACAGGAAAGTCCTCGCCCTAGGATCATTAGTTTTATCAATGAGTTTACGACCGATAATTTTGAAAAATTCCAATGCATATTCACCAAAAGAACCGTAGGTTTCGATAGCTATTGGATAAAAATTATATTGATCAATCAAACTGGGATATTTTTTAATCTTCAATTTTTCAGCAGAATTTGCAGCACCACCAACAGTCTTTGATGTTAAATTAATATGTGAAGGAGCAACAGTGTCTGCACAGGTGAAGTCCCAAACTAGTGGTTTTCCATGGCTCCAAGGAATGAGAGACATCCCATCTGGACGTTTACCATCGTCACGAATTATTCCTAAGGGTTCCAAAACAGAAGGAATGTCAGCAGTTGACAAAGCACGTTTAGTTAAATCGTTAACAGTGGAGTGTCGTGAGAAACGTCCCGAACTATATTTACAACTGAAACCATGAATACCTTTATCATTGACGTTGGATCCACATCTGCATGTATGGCTAACACAAATCGAACAACCCAAACGTAGACCAACAGAAATCCTGAAGGATTCATTATCCAATAACGTTCCAAGGAATGCAACAGGAAGGGCGTTAAGCCAAGCTCCAGATTCCTTAGTGCATACTGCCTTGAGACGAGCCTTTTCGAATTGAGTTAGCAGCTGACTCAAGGAGTTTTGTAGATGAAGATTCCATAAGAGGAATATCCCAGGATTTCTGTAAGAGTTTATAACTAGGTGTAGGATACCTGTTTTCGAGAGCCAAATAGATTCGCATTCTATGTAGAAAGAGTCTGGTGAATTGGTGAAGTAATTAGGTAAAATCTGGTCAATCAAATGTTGGACGCTGTTGAATGAAGAAAGAAAAGCTGGTAAAGCGAGTGAAGATGCTTGACCGGTTCCTAGACCACCTTTATTCACGGGAAGCGTTACTTGGAGCCATGTTAGATCGTTGAAATGGTGATTGGTTATCTGCTCCAGAATCTCACGGAGCGTTGCATCAAAATGAATGAGTTCCTCCATGCAGCGCCATGTTGCACATCATCTCAGGGTATACATCAATTTGGGTATAGCCAAACAATTCTTCAGGAGAAAATATCCAATATGATTAGGAATTTTATCGATGCGTGATGCCATCAAAATGAGGGAATTTGTTTTTTGGTTTATGCATTCTGTCAAAGATTCATCCAAAAGTGGAGCGTTTCTGTCCATAATTTCAATGCCAGGAGCTAAATAATTGAATTTCTTTGAAATGTTATCTGTATGTTCGTTCAAAAACAAAAGTTCGCTTGTTGAAATTTAATTGGAGGCCGACTTCATTGGAAGACGAAATAATTTTTTGGAACTGTTCTAGAACCAAATCTGCATTGCCACCTATGGCGCCATCATCAAGATACCAACAATTAAATTCAGCTTCAATCGATCTTGTTAGGTTCTCGATGCATAAACAAAAGAGAGCGGGGCCCAATGGATCTCCTTGTTGAACGCCTCTTTCCGAATAAATTACGTTATTTCCAAAATTCAAAAAACTTGGCTTCTCATAACATTGACGTATGAAGGGAAAGAGATTTGGGATCGTATCTTTGACTCTTTCTAATATAATATTTCTGTGAATCATATTGAAAGCATTTTCAAAATCAATTTTCAGAAATACAGTAGAAGAAGAGTCTGGATGTTGATTTACAAAACGTCGTGCTGCATGGGCGACGGCTTCGCATCCTCCTGGAGTACCAAAACCAAATTGTATGGGACGGAAAGAATTACCCAATGATTCCTTGATTTGTCAACATGCTAATTTGGAAACAAGACGTCTAAAAGTAGTACCGACGGCTATTGGTCTGATGCCACCGCATCTTTTTCTAAGTGCTTTCAATGATGCTCCGTATAGAATTGGGATCACATCTCGGTTAACTTTACCGCTAAGCATAAAATTGCAGAGGTTGGTTAAAGACCGAAGAAGTTTCTCGCCCATAGATCCAGAACTTTTAGATAACAAATCTTGAAGATGCGATGGTCTCAAAGAATCTAGGCCTCCTGCAGAACCAGTACGAAATGACTTCACTGCATTCAAAACTTCAATTTCGTTAACTTTCAAAGGGTTAAAGATGTCGCTCCCTGTATATATAAATTCCGTGTCAGCTGGATGTTTTGATTTGAGCTCCAACAAGGTTGTTTCGTCAAAAGTAGCTATTGTGTCAGTACACGTCAAAATACAAATAGCAGATGTGAGATCACCATCAGAAACTTTGTTGACTATACGTTTAGAGAGATTATATTTCGATGTTGAAGGATTAGTAGTTGTTGTATTTTGCAGAAGATTGGGACTTTCGATGTTTCTCTTGATGGTTGTTGTTAGAGATTCTTTTCGATTTTGATTGATTGGTGGAAGGCAGAAGGAAAGTAGATTTTCCCATGCTTCTGTAGAGTTGGAAATGATACAATTGTCAATTGATTTACTCAAAGCTTCAGCAGCACTCACTCTGGCCGATTTGGGTATCCTTTTAGCAATATATAGATTGAGTTTGTGATTTGCCAAATGATTATTAAGTCGATTAGAAGACTCGTTTTCAATTTCATTCGATTCCGTGAAACTATCAGGCGTTGAAGAAATAAAACATGCACTAGAGGAGAAGTGCATTTTTCTTTTGTGGATATTCAAACCTCTTTTTGTGTTGAAACTTCTGTTGCAATTCACAATGAAAATCCAGTTGAAGTTTTGGAACATCTGAATTAAGTTTTTCCATTATATATTCCTTCTTTGAAGTTGAACTTGACACAATTCTATACTTTGACATCTTTGTACGGTACTTATTTTTGCTTCAATTTACTGAATTTGGATATCTGGAGCCTAGTTCATCTTCTATTCTTCAATAAGAGTAGCTTAAATTCACAGAAATGCTGCCAAACTGATTTTTTCCAATTTTTTCCCCACTAAATAGCGGTCTTGATTATGGGATTTTTGACAACTCATTGTTGTCTGTTGAGATTGTCAATACAAATATCAATATTGTGTAATTTTTTTTATAATTGGCATTAAATTAAGAGTAATCAACTGAATCAGTAAAACAACAAATAAACATTCATTTATATATATATATATATATATATTCATTTGAAACATTTAATTTTTTTAAACAACTGAGCAAGAGGCAAGTCGTCCAATAAATTTTTTGACTGGATGGCATTGGCCACACAGCTTCCAAATCTGTGCGTGACATTGCCTCTAATATAGCACCAATATGACCACCTACTTCACTGTTTCCGGCCATACAAGTACAGTGAGCAGTACAAATGCTTTCATCCTTTTCAATTATGTACCAAACATCTGAAGGTTTTCAATTTGCCTTTTGTGAATACTTGACCTGAAAAAAAGTTATGTTGATTAGAAAGAACTACCCATTATGAAAGTTGAGAAGTAATATTCTTAAATATCAAATCAATGTCTCTTAGAATGAACAAATGTGGCAATAAACATAATATATCAGATCAGAAGTTGTAAATTGCTTCTTATGTATTATTATTCCTAATTTATAATAATTCACTTCGATGACTCAAGATTTGCAACTGTACATGTACCCATTAGAAAAAACCTGCTGCCTAGGAAAAAACATACTAGACTAACTAAAATATATGAATGATTCTGAATTTTTGTTCTCACTTTCACAACGAAGCCAGATTCAAAATATGTATGGGTTCTAAACTTGTATAGGGCTTCATCTGCATTTGGGAAAGCTGAGTAGAAAGCAAATACGAAATAATATCCATATTCGTAACAGGAGGAGCATCAACAATTGAACAATTCAGTGTAAAAAGAATCTAAATCACTGATCAATCCTCAACTTCAGTTTATACCTGTAACAAATACATTGATAAAAATGTAAACAGAAGATGGGGATGTATTTTCAAGCATACCGTTCACCAAAGCCTCTGCTTTTCAACAATAGTGTCTTCAGGTAATCACTCTCCTCAACGGGGTTTATTCCGGAGGGGTGTGGATGAGTGTGGTGCCTCAACGGGATTTATTCCGGAGGGGTGTGGATGAGTGTGGTGCCTCAACGGGGTTTATTCCGGAGGGGTGTGGATGAGTGTGGTGCCTCAACGGGGTTTATTCCGGAGGGGTGTGGATGAGTGTGGTGCCTCAACGGGGTTTATTCCGGAGGGGTGTGGATGAGTGTGGTGCCTCAACGGGGTTTATTCCGGAGGGGTGTGGATGAGTGTGGTGCCTCAACGGGGTTTATTCCGAGGGGTGTGGATGAGTGTGGTGCCTCAACGGGGTTTATTCCGAGGGGTGTGGATGAGTGTGGTGCCTCAACAGAGTTTATTCCGGAGGGGTGTGGATGAGTGTGGTGCCTCAACGGGGTTTATTCCGGAGGGGTGTAGGTGTGTGTGGTGCCTCAACGGGGTTTATTCCGGAGGGGTGTAGGTGGTGTGGTGCCTCAACGGGGTTTATTCCGGAGGGGTGTGGGTGAGTGTGGTGCCTCAACGGGGTTTATTCCGGAGGGGTGTGGATGAGTGTGGGCCTCAACGGGGTTATTCCGGGGGGGTGGATGAGTGTGGTGCCTCAACGGGGTTTATTCCGGAGGGGTGTAGGTGTGTGTGTGGTGCCTCAACGGGGTTTATTCCGGAGGGGTGTGGATGAGTGTGGTGCCTCAACGAGGTTTATTCCGGAGGGGTGTGGATGAGTGTGGTGCCTCAACGGGGTTATTCCGGAGGGGTGTGGGTGGTGTGGTGCCTCAACGGGGTTTATTCCGGAGGGGTGTGGGATGAAAAGGAAAAACCAGGGGTGTGGATGAGTGTGGTGCCTCAACGGGGTTTATTCCGGAGGGGTGTGGGTGAGTGTGGTGCCTCAACGGGGTTTATTCCGGAGGGGTGTAGGTGATGAATAATGAGTAAGATGTAAAAACCAAATGTATAGATAGTATGTATAAACAATAACCAGGAAAATTCAATAAAATATACCAATAGCATAATATCATATGAATAGAGGATTAATATCGGGTATTAGTGATCACAAGGGGAAAATATAATATGGGGAATAATTACCGGGAATAAAATAAAACATCCTTAAAATATATACCTATAGTCCTGAAATAAATGATTGCAAATAAGTGTTAGTGAAGAACGATATATCTACCTATAATATAAATTAAATATACCAATATAATAATTTTACGCTAAAGATAAAATTAATAAACGAACCTTAGTAAAGCAATATATATGTATCATATGTATAAGTCATAACCTGTGAAATTTATTCAACATATTAAACCATTATGTTTACCTAAAGGAAGAAATAACCATAAAATATTAGTAAAACAATACGCCTGTACATATGTGCAAACAATCACCTGTAAAATAAACTGATTATACCAATCTCATCATTTATCTAAATAAACGATAAAGAACCACTCGTTAAAACACCCCTATCGGAAAACTCGCCGTGAAAATACAACTTACAGTCGACCGCTCGGGTTTGAACTACTTCCACCATGTCGACTGTCATAATTCATAATAAAAGTTCAATTCATAGATACAATTTCAGTTTCAGTAAAATTGGATTAAAAATGATTCAAGTCACCTTACCTAAATGTAATTCCATAGCAGGAGATGTTGTCAGGACCAGGACCCAAGCTGAAGTGATTTCTGATCGATTTGGTGCTCGCTTTTATAGACCTTTTCATTTAAGCATTTTCGCTGTGCGCATGCGGAACCAACGTTCACTTGTTTTTTTTTGGAGGGGATTTAAACATTTTTCGACGAATCAAATGTTGAGAATAAATGTCACTTGTCATCAAATTTTTGGTACATTCAGTGTCGTTCGTTTGGGTCGGTAATGACTTAAGAAATTTTGTAAGTGTCGATTTGAACTCTAAACTACTTTTATTACTTCCCGTCCTGTTGATTAACCTCCCAGTTCAGTTCAGATACTGTTTTTGTGGTTGTGTATATAATAATCATGGTTCCAAAGTGCATATCCTGTGAAGAGAAATTCATCGAGAATCAGCCGAGATCTTTCCACCGGTAAGTTTGGCTGTTGATTTTCACTACAATTATGTGTCTATTAATCGAGTTGAACTCTCTGAAGTTTTATTCAAATCCAATTGCCATTCATTCTTTCTCGCCTTTTTAGGGATATTTTCCAAATTATCCACTCAAAATCTTTGCAGATTTCGTTTTTGGAAATCATCCATCTCAGGTCTTGATAAATATCTGGAATTATTCAAAATGCAAAGGATTCATTCATCAATACAATTCAAAATATTTTATAGCACAAAATATAAGGTATTTCTGGGTGATTCAACCTGCGCAGGTCTTCTCTGGGGTGGCACAATTCTGTAAATACTATTAACTATTTTCTTGGCCTATGTATGTTTCAAACGAGTTCATACCATCAATTATGCAAGATTCCTATAACCAACGACGTGTTGATGAATATTAATTTTAATGGAAAATTGGATTGTGTATATTTATTGTGAAATTTTGAAACCACTTTATATCATTTCGAATACCTATGCAATTTATTAACCTGATATCAATGTAATAGATTTCCTGAAGAACCTAGGAGAACTCGGCAGTGGTCATCTTTTCTGGGTGTAGACACCATTCGTAAATTTGCTCAGATCATTTCACCGAAGAAGACTTTATTACGAAACCTGGTGGTAAAAGATATTTGAAGTTTGGTGCCTTGCCCATCATTCATCGGAAGCCTCCAGTTGGAACACCTCCAAAAATGTGAGTTTCGTTTCATTTGGTTCAGTAGGTAGTATTTTATTTATATTAATAAGAATCTGTCAATATAACAGATCGATGGGTTTTTGACAAAACATTGTAAGCAACAAATTTGTTGAAAATTGGATTTTTCAAACAAATTGTTACTTATGATAATCTACACGTGATTCAACATATTATTTATGCTCATTTGGACATAAGTGCTTGAAATCATTATTGTAAGTGCAAGTTTGGTTCCAACAAAATACCAATAATTGCTATATTTTATTGTAAACGCCAATATTGTGAATTGGGGTTGTTCACGGCTAGCTTTTGTAGAAAAATAGAAAACAACATTTATTTAAATAGGAACAAGAACAATTATCAAGTGAATGAATCTCATTTATTATGGCACGACTGAAAACTAACTCCCCGATCAAACCATCAGAAGCTTTTTTTATGAATCGGTATTTAGTGTTTTTTACATTGAAACTTTGACACAATAAAACAAGGCATGTTCCGAAAAATAACATTACCTTGACCAGTTCAAAAATGAAATTAAATAATGTACTCTACAGGGTGTTCAGACATTTACGACAATATGCTACTGACAGATGATCGTAAATGCCAGAAAATCTTGTCAGTTACGATTCTGTTTCTGTCGCTTATGATCATATTTTATTCCCATGATGACAGAACAACGTAACACGTAAAAATCTAATAACGATTACTGCAAAGTGGAGTGCACTTTAACCTAAAAATTGCATGACGTTATATTAGGCAATCCATACCACGTGACCCGTGTTGTTGGCACACAAACCGATAATCGCCATAAGAATATCATTGTCAGTGTGTACCTTTGGCTTGTAAAAGTGTATTTTTGGTTATTTTCGGAGCTTTTGTGTTGTTAATTAATAATATTCAGATGGAGAATTATTACCTGAAGACACTATTGTTGAAAAGCAGAGGCTTTGGTGAACGGTATGCTTGAAAATACATCCCCATCTTTTGTTTACATTTTTATCAATGTATTTGTTACAGGTATAAAATGAAGTTGAGGATTGATCAGTGATTTAGATCCTTTTTACACTGAATATTTCTGAACTGAATTGTTCAATTGCTCCTCCTACGAATATGGATATTATTTCGTATTTGCTTTTTACTCAGCTTTCCCAAATGCAGATGAAGCCCTATACAAGTTTAGAATCCATACATACTTTGAATCTGGCTTCGTCGTGAAGGTGAGAACAAAAATTCAGAATCATTTATATATTTTAGTTAGTCTAGTATGTTGTTTCCTAGGCAGCAGGTTTTTTCTAATGGGTACATGTACAGTTGCAAATCTTGAGTCATCGAAGTGAATTATTATAAATTAGGAATAATAATAACTTCTGATCTGTTCTATTATGTTTATTGCCACATTTGTTTATTATAAGAGACATTGATTTGATATTTAAGAATATTACTTCTCAACTTTCTTAATAGTTCTTTCTAATCGATATAACTTTTTTTCAGGTCAAGTATTCACAAAAGGCAAATTAAAAACCTTCAGATGTTTGGTATATAATTGAAAAGGATGAAAGCATTTGTACTGCTCACTGTACTTGTATGGCCGGAAACAGTGAAGTAGGTGGTCATATTGGTGCTATATTAGAGGCAATGTCACGCACAGATTTGGAAGCTGTGTGGCCAATGCCATCCAGCCAAAAAATTTATTGGACGACTTGCCTCTTTCTCAGTTGTTTAAAAAAATAAAATGTTTCAAATGAATATATATATATATATATATAAATAAATGTTTGTTTATTTGTTGTTTTACTGATTCAGTTGATTACTCTTAATTTAATACCAATTATAAAAAATTACACAATATTGATATTTGTATATAGTACAATTTCGATAAATATCACGATATATCCAATTTTATTGTTAATAAATTACAATACCCTTTGAAGGTTGTAGACGATGTGGTAACTTGATTACTCTCGTCTCGGACGTCCATCGTCTTAATGTTTTTGAAAAGGTTTTCACGATGTTTCGAATGTTTGTATCTGCAATCGTCTGAATACGGTATTCACATTCAAAACATCGTGTAAACTTTTTCAAATACATTAAGACGTTGGACATCCGAAACGAGAGTAATCAAATACAACACCCTTCACAAGACTTGATCGAGGCTTTCGATAATTGCCTGAAATATCTAAAAAGGGAAGGTTGAGATTGAAGGACATATTTCTAAATATTTTTATTTATTGAGTCACCAGAATCCTAAAGAAAATTTGTATTCCAGTAATTCAATAACACTACCTATAAGAATATTTTTTGTGGAGGTAGGTACATATATATGAACATTCATTTGGAGTTTTCTCTACTTTTGAAGTGGAAAATATATCAATTATATATATATATATATATATATATATATATATATATATATATATATATGAACTTTATTTGAAATGGGACCTCCTAATGTACAATAGTTCAGATATATACAAGTAGGCAAAATCATACAAGTAATCGTAGGAACAAATCAAATCACAAAAGTCTGAAGTTATAGGTAGGTATCCATGACGGAATGAAGGATGTTATCACGAATGTGCACACAGGGTATGTCTGCTGCAGCCTCTCTGATACTTGATTTTTGAATCCGTAAGATCTACGAACAACAAATCACAAAAGTCGAAGTTATAGGTAGGATCCATGACGGAATAAGGATGTTATCACGATGGCACCCAGGGTATGTCTGCTGCAGCCTCTCTGATACTTGATTTTCTAATCCGTAAGATCTTCTACGGAACAAATCAAATCACAAAAGTCTGAAGTTATAGGTAGGTATCCATGACGGAATGAAGGATGTTATCACGAATGTGCACCCAGGGTATGTCTGCTGCAGCCTCTCTGACACTTGATTTTCGAATCCGTAAGATCTAGGTTGATTGCAGCTAACATAGAGCTCTTCTCCTCCTCGATAAGTCATTTTAACTGGTCAAAAACTTAGGATTTGATACTGTAGACACCGAGTGAAACCCGACTCTATCCCTGTCGTGACGGGACCCACAGTTAACTACATTGCAAATAAAGGGCATTTTTCTTCAGTTGAAGCACGAATTATAATCCTAAATTGAAAAAACTACTCAAATTCGCACAGAAAATCACAAAATAAACACTTTTACCACTATGGTCGCTTATGACGAATTACAATGTGTGCCAACAGCCGCCATATTGCTTTCGTTTTGACAGGTCGATGGATTGCCTAATTGCGAGATTACGCTTTGTAGCTGTTCAAAATATCGAATTTGATACCAACAAAACATCTCATCAGTATCTTAAGTGACAGATCCAAATCGAAGAAACTTTGAAATTGTATTGACAAACTATCATATGCAACAATATTCAATGAAAATAATAACTTGCACTGGATTTTATTCACTTGAACGATTTTTCGCCGAAATAAATAGAGTCCTACACATTTTGAGAGTTCTGAGTATTGAAATAAAGACACTGTAAGAAAAAAAAGCTTCCTGCGGAATTTTACTTTTATTGCTTATGATGTTTTGTCAAAACCAATCGATATATCAATAAAATATATCAATAATTTCGAGGGATATTAAATACATTAGTTAGAGTTAAGAGTTCAAAATGACTAGTGAAGTTTGTCAATATCTTTTCTTTTGTTGATGTTGAATTTATCTTTCTTGATTTCTATCATTTCTCGTAATAGTCTTTTATTGAGAGTGGGCTGGTATTTTCGGAATCAAATTTGTTTTATTTTTTCTGTTGGCTGGTAGTAGAGTTGCTCTAGTTAGCTCACTATGGAGTAATCAACACACAAACTGATTGTTACTAAACGTTTGGCCCTGGATATTTTTTATCAGGAACTCAAAAATTCAAAAAGTGATATATATGAAGTTTTATTCAGGTTGATTAGAATTATTAGCATAGCCTGAATACCAATAACAAACTTTTCATTGCAGTAATTAAAAAAGTGCAGATTTTGTGATCATTGATCTTGTTTTCAAATTTACTTGGGGAAACTCTTATGAATATGTTGTTGTCATTGAATTTTATATACAACTAGCCAAGTTTTACGATTATATTACTTAAAAATAAAAAAGAGAAATATGACAATTTTCCTTTTTTTTTATATGATTATTTCTTCAGGTCTTATTCCTTTTTTTTTCCACAGCAAGTTATACTACATATTGCATACAGAGTTCTGAAACCTTTTGAGTGAAGACATTTCCTAAGAAAAACTCAACCTGGCCTTTATTTCATGATGTATCCTGTTATTCAATGAGATGTTTTCCATGAAACACAGAACATAGATCATAGATCCAACTGTAAAAGCATCCATCGAAGGTGAATCTGAAGAAAGTCAAGTAATACAACAGAGACCCAAAATTTGTGTATCAATATCACAGGAGGCAACAGGAGAAATATACAAGGTTTGTTTTGGTTCGAAGTCAGGACGATTCCGAATCGGTTCTAAAGAGTAGGACAAAGTAGCGTGAAATATTTTATTTCAATATACGACTGTGTAACTACTTTGAACGGTTCTAGGACCAAACCAAAACAAGCCTAGTGTCCAAACCAAACCAAAACAAGCCTAGTGTCTGTGCATTACTTTATTTTTGCTGTACATTACTTTATTTTTGCTGTATTGTTTTTCCTCCGCCATGAGCATAGGAGAACAGAAACAATGATAATTGGAAGTTTATGTCAATAAGTTATTGATTTGTCTTCAATTATAACTGATATTTATTATAAAATATCTTTATTGGCATGAAATTAAATACATCAAATGGCCATTGACAGTTCTTCAACCTGCGGGTTTAACAATAATTGATTTATGTATGGTAGATAAATAAATTGACAACTACAAAGTAACACTGGCCAGAAGATTAACTATTTCATCAACGTGTTTTCTGGGAATTTGAATTTCTAACAAACCTCTTTGTATCATCATGGGTTAAATGATTTCCATTGTTGAATTATTTTTTTCGAATTTGCATTTGCATTTTTTTATTTAGTATTGTTAAGTATGGTTTGTTAGTATTTTTTGTAGAATGACTTGAAAGAACTTATGTGATATGATGTATATTTTCTGATGTTTTGTATTGTAACTTTAAAGATATAGGATAGGACGCAACGAACCTATATAGAATGCTGCAACATTCTCTTGGTGCAAAAATTGATAATTGAAAAATATTTTCATTGTATATGAATTCACAACTACTTACAGGGAACAACAGTATTTTTTTTAGAAACCCAGGTATGTTATGTTCTTTTGTATTATATGTATGTTTTATGAATATAATTTTAAATGTATAACAAAATTTGTATTTAAAAATTTTCCAAGAAACAGTAGAAATGTTCATAATAGGCATAAAATATAATATATAACAACTAAACATGACTTGAATGTGTATGAATTATTTTTTTAAATTAAGTTGTAAGTTTTGCCCAATTTATGGAATGAATCAAGAACAAATTTGGAGACTATATATAGGTATATATATATATATATATATATATATATATATATATATATATATATAATATGAACAGAAAGATTGTGGCATATCAGACAAGTTATTAAATTAATGAAAACGTGATTCACAAATATGCGGAGGCACCTATGTCCTAATAGCTCAGTTGGTTAGAGTTTCTGACTAGAGATCCAGAGGTCGTGGGTTCAAATCCCGCTTGAGGATGTTTTTTTTTTTCATTAATTTAATAACTTGTCTGATATGCCACAATCTTTCTGTTCATGTATTTTTCACAGACGCAATTTTCCACTTCGTATTATATATATATATATATATATATATATATATATATATACCTCTCAGAAATACTTATTTATTCAAACCAAGTAATCACAGATGTAATTATGGCATGCACTCGCCACTATCACATATGTTAACTAACGGAAACAAAGTAGATCTTGGTATTTTCTCGTTCACTGTCATCTTTAAAAAGTAAACTGAAATACTGTAACGCACTCTGATAAATAATGTGATAATATTTATGATATTCCATCTGAATTATTTACTTTCCAAAAACCTGTGATAATTGATATAAAAGTATATATGTATATATATATATATATTGTTATGTTTTGCAGTATGTTAGACGAAATCTCCATTTCACCAAAATACTTTCTTGTTTTTGACTATTGTAATGGGACACCCGGTACATTCGTAAAAAGGTTAAGTTTTGTTCAGTATGGAACACGTCATTTTTAAAATCCAGTTCACACTTGGTATTTTCAAATCCACAACTTTCACGAATATATACATCTCCAATTGTTTCCTGGAGACAGCTTGTACAAGTAGATAGTAAACGCGAATATTTTAGTAAAAATATTTCGAACCAGAAATCAGTGGGTTTCATAGGAAAAAAGCAGATTCTTCCAAGCGAAGTTGAATACGATTTTGTTTGGATTTGGAAATGTTTATCTCCGGTCTCATGTCGGGCGATTGTTTTGAATATTAGCGGCGCCGGTTGTCCATTGATGTCGTGAAGGTGTCTGTTGTAATAGTCAGCGTTTTTTTTTAACGGTCGACGCTGGGCTGTTTCAGACAAAGAAGCTTTTTTTATTTCGGATTCGATGCCGAAAAATAGATTTGTGAAGACAGAGTCTGGGTTCGACGTTCACGTCGTGCGGACCTCGGCTTGCTGAGGATTTTCGCGGGTATTTCTCCGGAGTATGGAGAATTCCTGCATGGATTTTTGGATGGATCTTTTTCAGGACGATAAGACTGGTGCAGTTTCCGAATCGAGATCGTACATCGGATGTGAACCATGGATTTTTGGATTCGACGATTCGGTGTCACGACAAGGGATGATTTCGGCTGGCAGTTCTCAGATGGGTCGTTCGTTGGATGGAATAATGGTTTCTAGGATGGACGTAGGCGATTTTCTTCTCCTGATGTGTTACGAGAAGTTACTTCAGGGAGTCGCCTGCGACAAGTATATACAGGGTTACTAATCATGCCTTCTTTTTCAGGGTACTAATCAGTGTATTGTTTGGAAGTTTTTCAGATCTGGGACTGCTGACACGCACAAACAAGGCATGCGGCTCTTCGGACGTATCTCGGTAGATTTTCTTAAGTGAGATCACGAGAATGGTCTAAATGGTCCTCGTTGAACTTGTTGTCTATCGCAAGTACGAGGGCTTGGGCTTAATTAGCTGCGCGTTAGAAGAAAAAGGGATTCTCAAACCGAGTTTCCGGCTCCCGGAAGGGGGTTCCTTGGTCCATGTGTCCCTCCCAAAAACTTTCCTGCACGTAGGTTACCTTTCCTATTTTTCTTTGCGGATAGAGAGTTAAATGTAAATTTCCTGAGTTAGGTCGGTCTACGTTTTTCTACGCTCTCTATCTAAATTCAGTTTTGAAACCTCTCCTTCAAGTCGCTCCTGGGCTTGTTCTTGTAAAGGTAGTATAGATGGATCAGGGCACCTGTGAAATCTCGTGAAAGGGAAAAATATTACGTTCAATATCACACCTCACTTGTCAATTAAATTTCTAAATTCCAAGATCGGGTATTTCGGAGATTTAATTCTCTTGCAACGAAAAGCGTATCGCGATTAAAACTCACAGGGCGAGTTTGTGTTCGTTTTTCGTTGTAAAATGGCAATCGAGACTTGGTACGATTGTCATAGTTTTTGAATTCGATTCTGATTGAATCATTTTTACTTTGGAGATTCGTTCTCAAGTAATTGTAAGCACTTTGCATAATTTCCGAGGAGCGTGAATTTGAACGTACATATTCGGTAGTGTGTCGTTTTTGGGGATTTTAAACGAGTTGTCGCCCACTCGTAAAACAAAGGCTAGGGAAATATATTGAATTTCAGTTTAGGGATAAAATAACCTTGAGGTGTTGTTGTCTCTAGGGGAATTTCCATAGTTTGGTATTTTCAAAATTTTCTAAAGGAAATTTTTGGAATTAAAATTGTTTTCGAAATAGCCGATCGGAGGCTACAAATTTTGCGTTGAGAAAGAACACTCTCTCCTTGGACCGGCTGGAATCGAGCTTTTCTCGTTTCCAGAGGACTTACCAGATGTCCTACGGTGGGGAATTCTCTCGCGTTTAAACAAAAATTTTGTTCATGGGGTTTTCCAAATTTATTTGCAAATTTTTGGCTAACACTTTTTCAGAACGTTTCAAAATTTAGATCACTATATTTTTTTAAACGAAATGTTACTGAGGACCGACCGGAGTGTCGGGGGTGGTGGCTTTGAAGCCTCGTTAGAATTTCATTAGCTGATGGAGCACAGAGATTCTTTCAGGGCTGGGCTCAGTACTCGGGATGGGATAATGGGTTTTTATCTCATTCTGGTAAATTCATTCGCAAGTCTTAGGTAGTTCAAATTGTCTCAGGCCGGAGCAAACGAACCCCAGACAGCACTAGTTGTATGTAGGAAGTCGAAATCCCTGATGAAATACATGCGTGAGCGCAGCGGTTTATATGAACAATTTTTCTATCGGGTCGAGATGAGAAGTTGGTCATATATTCATTTTTGCGTTTGGTTTGATAATTGCGAGTCGCGGTTCCGCTGACCAGACCGGACTTAGTAATTATTAGGACCCTAGCGGCTGCAGGTGTCATATAAGGTGGTACACATGACAGTACACTTTGTACATTTTTCTTGTTTACCGATCTGCACGACGGAAAAACAAGTGTCAGACAGTGGCGTAGTTGGTAGACTTCATCCAAGGGGTTTATTATAAACAAAATAAACACCAAAACCCCCTTTTTATGATATTTCGGACATTGAAAACACCAACCACACCAACACCTTTACTTTTTATGATATTTTGGGACAATATATATATATATATATATATATATATATATATATATATATAGTCTGTCTATGTGAAATCATAGTTTTAAGTTATAGTAATAAGTATGTTATTAGGTTTAATTGTAATTTAAAGAGGGGTTACCCGTTTTAAAAAAAAAAAAAAAAAAAAAAAAAAACTAATTATTTTGTATAGTTCTTTCCTTATTTTTTTTATGATTGAGAGTATCAAAAAAGTATTTGGCAGAATCAATGAAACAACATATTAACAACCATTTATTTATTGGAAGAAACTGATGAAGCATAATTTTAAACAAAATTTAAATAGTATTCTTATGAACAATGCAATATGAAACAAAAACAGTATTTTTAGATTCATTTAGGAATTATCTTAATCTATTTTATTTTCTCTTCTAATGAACTAAGCAAAGGGTAAGTTATTGTCATCTGAAAGATCTGTGGTGAGATCCTACATATTCAATAAATCTACTACGAGCTAGTTATGTTTTCATTTAATTAACTCGACGTTCCTATAAAAATGGTGTAAATACACTACTCCTGCATAAATATGCAGGAGTTGTAAGTTCCCGGAACTTAAATTACAATTTTACAGATGACCTTTTCTGCTATATTTGTCAGCCAATTTCTGCAAAGAAAGCTTATCACTCACTCCGGTGAGCACATCCTAAAAACGGAAATGTTTCTGAACCGTCTGGGATTCCAACCAGAGTAGGATTCTTTAACGAGCCCAATATCCATTGATTCTAGTCCAATGGATTAACATCCCCTCCGAAAGACAACTTGGCATTTACAATATATTCACCACATTGTTCGAGCTTTTGTTGCAAGTGTACTCGTACCAATCACGAGCGATGTTGCTTCAAATATCGAATGACAGTCAACCTGAAGAGCTACTCATGCCCCAAAACATGTGAGATTCGATAAAACACCGAAAAGATTATTAAAAAAAAAAAAGAAAAAAAATTGAAAAAAGTATATATTTTAAATTAAGGTATTACCAGAAAATCAAAATCAGTGTTTTTCACTGTCAAGCAGGCACAGTCGCAGCCCAAGATGTTGGGGGGGGGGGGGTCAACTTGGCTCAAGTACGGTTCCAATGACAACTTTAACAATGAGTTTTTAGAAATAGCCGTTTTTTAAAATTAAAAACCAATCACAAACTAAAAGAAAGTTGGGATATATATTTAGAAAGGCTAAGCCGTCCTCCACCTTTCCGACACTTTCTCCTAGCCAATTTTTTAGAGCTTAAAGTAAAAAATGAGTTTTTAGAAATAGCCGTACTTATGGCGAGGTTAGCCAAAATTCTAAATGAAATGCTGGATATTTGGATAGAGGTCATATAGCCAGAAACAAACATTTGAACACTGTAAGAAACACTCATCCTGAAAATTTCCTTAAATGTCCTTTCTGTCAAGCCTCTAGGGAGTCAAGTATCAAGGCACCCCTGCTCGTACATCAGATCGTAATGATCCTCATTTACTTCACTCATCCAACACTCGTCCTCTGCAAACATACTTCTGTCTGTGAGAGGACTGTGACCGCTGACCACAGGGGTAGTGGCGAGACCTCTCTCATCCCTTAAAAAAAACAAGAGGTCATTGTAAAAAAACTTCGGTTGTAGGAGGCACACAACTGGGCACTTTCGAACTATTTATTTTCTGTGAGCTCCTGCCTCCACTTTGAAACCCATAGCTGATTCTCTCTAACGGCAGTGGAAGAAGAAACCCCCAGATTATGGGTATAAAATTCTGACGTGTTCTTCACATTGAAAAGGTTTTATTCAGTGTATTCGGATTTTGTTATAAAAATGCTTGAGCCAAAAAGGTTCAAGGTATCTGCAGAAAGGCGAGCGGTCTTTCAGATCGGGCATTATGCTGTCTAGAAAATAATCCCCTCTGGTTATCTGCTGGATGGTGCCATGAGTCTGCCAATATAGTTTTAATTTGAAGGTGGTATACAATGTCGTTCCAGAAGTGCAGCACTTGAAGAAGAAGCACATTCATAATCATTATTGTTGGTATCAGTATATGAGATTACATGCTGATTATTATTGCTTTTTTAGAAATTATTGTGTTTTTGTCAAATAATCTTCCAGTACCAAAAAAGCAATTATACATGTAATAAAAGTGTACTGAGATAAAAAGTTACTAAAATCAATGAAATGTTTTTTCAAGTCTGCTTCAAATATTCACTTTCGAAAAACTTGAATATTTACATCAATACCATTTAAGTAAATATTAAAATTTATGTTGTATTGGGTTCTAGTGTTTTTGATTCCATTGCTCAAATGCTAGCAGTTGGTATTTATTTAATTTTCGTGAATCATCAGATTTTTCGAATCTGTGGGAAGATTTTGGGGGTGTTCAAGACCACTGCTTTAGATGAGTACAACCACCAAGATGCCCTGGATAACTTGCTAAGCACTATTTCCTATTTCATTGTGAATAACCGACTAGAAACACAATCAGTTTTCTTTGTTGTAGTTATAATTGTATGAATCCACAAAAATAGGTTGAACTCCGATTCTTTAAAGACGTTCAGGCTTCTTTTTTTGCTTCGTTTTGTGTTGTAATCATATCATGAAATTAACAGCTAGATCTAGAGAATAACCTGATATTAACAGGTTAATTCTGAAAAATACATGTACTTCGATATCAATCCATACAGATGTATGCTTTGGTTTGAATTTAGGATTTGTTGTTTAATAACCTAACCTCAATCTAACAAAGGGGGGGTACGTACGGCGGAACGATGAAACTCCTTAATTTAAAGACGATTTTTGCCGTAGACGAAAATTTATTTGAATTTATTCAAACGTCTTCTGCACACAAGTTTAGTTTTGAATATGTACCCTAAAAAATTTGGAATACCTACTTCCATGTCGTTGGTTCCGCAAAAAAAAGAACAAATGCTATCGCTGTTAAATGAGAAGGTCTATAGACCTTTTCATTTAAGCATTTTCGCTGTGCGCATGCGGAACCAACGTTCACTTGTTTTTTTTTGGAGGGGATTTAAACATTTTTCGACGAATCAAATGTTGAGAATAAATGTCACTTGTCATCAAATTTTTGGTACATTCAGTGTCGTTCGTTTGGGTCGGTAATGACTTTAGAAATTTTGTAAGTGTCGATTTGAACTCTAAACTACTTTTATTACTTCCCGTCCTGTTGATTAACCTCCCAGTTCAGTTCAGAAACTGTTTTTGTGGTTGTGTATATAATAATCATGGTTCCAAAGTGCATATCCTGTGAAAAGAAATTCATCGAGAATCAGCCGAGATCTTTCCACCGGTTTGGCTGTTGATTTTCACTACAATTATGATAAACTAAGTGTCTATTAATCAAGTTGAACTCTCTGAAGTTTTATTCAAATCCAATTGCCATTCATTCTTTCTCGCCTTTTTAAGGTTATGTTCCAAATTATTGAATCACTGAAAATCTTTGCAGATTTCCTTTTTGGAAATCATCCATCTCAGGTCTTGATAAATATCTGGAATTATTCAAAATGCAAAGGATTCATTCATCAATACAATTCAAAATATTTTATAGAACAAAATATAAGGTATTTCTGGGTGATTCAACCTGCGCAGGTCTTCTGGGGTGGCACAATTCTTTAAATACCATTAACTATTTTCTTGGCCTATGTATGTTTCAAATCGAGTTCATCCCATCAATTATGCAAGATTCCTATAACCAATGACGTGTTGACGAATATTAATTTTAATGGAAAATTGGATTGTGTATATTTATTGTGAAATTTTGAAACCACTTTATATCATTTTGAATACCTATGCAATTTATTAACCTGATATCAATGTAATAGATTTCCTGAAGAACCTAGGAAAACTCAGAAGTGGTCATCTTTTCTGGGGTTGGAAGGTGTAGACACCATTGGTAAATTTGCTCAGATCATTTCACAAGAAGACTTTATTACTGAAACCTGGTGGTAAAAGATATTTGAAGTTTGGTGCCTTGCCCATCATTCATCGGAAGCCTCCAGTTAGAACACCTCCAAAAATGTGAGTTTCTTTTCATTTGGTTCAGTAGGTAGTATTTTATTTATATTAATAAGAATCTGTCAATATAACAGATCGATGGGTTTTTGACAAAACATTGTAAGCAACAAATTTGTTGAAAATTGGATTTTTCAAACAAATTGTTACTTATGATAATCTACACGTGACTCAACATATTATTTATGCTCATTTGGACATAAGTGCTTGAAATCATTATTGTAAGTGCAAGTTTGGTTCCAACAAAATAACAATAATTGCTATATTTTATTGTAAACGCCAATATTGTGAATTGGGGTTGTTCACGGCTAGCTTTTGTAGAAAAATAGAAAAACAACATTTATTTAAATAGGAACAAGAACAATTATCAAGTGAATGAATCTCATTTATTATGGCACGACTGAAAACTAACTCCCTGATCAAACCATCAGAATCGGTATTTAGTGTTTTTTACATTGAAACTTTGACACAATAAAACAAGGCATGTTCCGAAAAATAACATTACCTTGACCAGTTCAAAAATGAAATTAAATAATGTACTCTACAGGGTGTTCAGACATTTAAGACAATATGCTACTGACAGATGATCGTAAATGCCAGAAAATCTTGTCGGTTACGATTCTGTTTCTGTCGCTTATGATCATATTTTATTGCCATGATGACAGAACAACGTAACACGTAAAAACCTGATAACGATTACTGCAAAGTGGAGTGCACTTTAACCTAAAAATTGCATGACGTTATATTACGAGATTACGCTTTGTAGCTGTTCAAAATATCGAATTTGATACCAACAAAACATCTCATGAGTATCTTAAGTGACAGATCCAAATCGAATAAACTTTGAAATTGTTTTGACAAACTATCATATGCAACAATATTCAATGAAAAGAATAACTTGCACTGGATTTTATTCACTTGAACGATTTTTCGCCGAAATAAATAGAGTCCTACACATTTTGAGAGTTCTGAGTATTGAAATAAAGACAGTGTAAGAAAAAAAAGCTTCCTGCGGAATTTTACTTTTATCGCTTATGATGTTTTGTCAAAACCAATCGATATTGTCACTAGAATTACAATCTTCAGCTTGTGTCTCTGAAAAAGTTTGCATACAAAGGAATAAACACACAAACATTTAAAAACAATACACACATTTTTATATTTTAATTTGAATAAAACTGTACCAACATTAGATTAGTTTTGAAACACTATTTTCTGTTCATACAAATTTCATGGAGACTATGGATGTTCTTGAGCTGCCTAAATTAATTTTAAATATCTCTGAATATATATATATATATATATATATATATATATATATATATATATATATATATATATATATATATATATATAATATATAATATATATATATAATATATATTATATTCAATTGTCATCCAGTACTCAATGTCATCCTCATATATAAATCTTCAATTTATAAATATAGGGAATTTTCTACGCAGAGAGAGGTACTACTCACATGTTTATCATGCTGTATAACTTGTTACTTATTATAGAGATAGTAATATTTTATTTTTTGTAGTACATTCGATTTGCCACAATTTGGTGCCATTCTGCCAGAGGAATCTGTGGAGCCTGCTAGGAAAAGGTATTCTAAAATGTTATAGTTATCGTTATTCTGGGGATAATTTGTATTGATACCGGGAATGGGGACGACCTCCGATTCAGTAGCTGACAGATCAGACGTAGTCAGTCCAGATCAATTGTGATCCATCATGACAGATCATGATCATAATCAATCCTGAGTGGTTTCCATGCAACTTTCAGTTAAGTCACTAGAGGCACACAGATATTTCTGGTGCCAATATCTGAAAAAAATTATTTTAAACCTGACAGAACATAGTCAAAAACACATTATTTCACTAAAATGAAGTTTCTGGGGTCCCTGATCCAAACAATATTTGTCAAATTTACACATGCGCTGTTTTTATCTTGATGATATGAATATATGTGCATGCTACAGTTATTGTATGTTGACTTATATGCAGTCTATTGAAATTTCAGACTATTGGAAAAATTAATCTTCTATATATAGAGCATATATACACAATTTCACAAAAAAATCACTCATATTTTCTATATGGTATATTTTCCTTGTACAATCATAGGAAATGTTTGGAATACAGTTCATAAGACACTTTTCAAATATCATGTTCAAGTATTCGTGAAAGGAGGCTCCGAATAAGAGCGGAAATATTTTAATTCAACCCAACATTTCGGTTATTGTATTTAACGATAATCGTGGAAAAGGATCAACATTTGTAACATAAACTCAGATAAGAAAAATATATCAATAATTTCGAGGGATATTAAATACATTAGTTAGAGTTAAGAGTTCAAAATGACTAGTGAAGTTTGTCAATATATTTTCTTTTGTTGATGTTGAATTTATCTTTCTTGATTTCTATCATTTCTCGTAATAGTCTTTTATTGAGAGTGGGCTGGTATTTTCGGAATCAAATTTGTTTTATTTTTTTTGTTGGCTGGTAGTAGAGTTGCTCTAGTTAGCTCACTATGGAGTAATCAACACACAAACTGATTGTTACTAAACGTTTGGCCCTGGATATTTTTTATCAGGAAGTCAAAAATTCAAATAGTGATATATATGAAGTTTTATTCAGGTTGATTAGAATTATTAGCATAGCCTGAATACCAATAACAAACTTTTCATTGCAGTAATTAAAAAAGTGCAGATTTTGTGATCATTGATCTTGTTTTCAAATTAACTTGGGGAAACTCTTATGAATATCTTGTTGTCATTGAATTTTATATACAACTAGCCAAGTTTTACGATTATATTACTTAAAAATAAAAAAGAGAAATATGACAATTTTCCTTTTTTTTTATATGATTATTTCTTTAGGTCTTATTCCTTTTTTTTTCCACAGCAAGTTATACTACATATTGCATACAGAGTTCTGAAACCTTTTGAGTGAAGACATTTCCTAAGAAAAACTCAACCTGGCCTTTATTTCATGATGTATCCTGTTATTCAATGAGATGTTTTCCATGAAACACAGAACATAGATCATAGATCCAACTGTAAAAGCATCCATCGAAGGTGAATCTGAAGAAAGTCAAGTAATACAACAGAGACCCAAAATTTGTGTATCAATATCACAGGAGGCAACAGGAGAAATATACAAGGTTTGTTTTGGTTCGAAGTCAGGACGATTCCGAATCGGTTCTAAAGAGTAGGACAAAGTAGCGTGAAATATTTTACTTCAATAAACGACTGTGTAACTACTTTGAACGGTTCTAGGACCATCCCTACTGCAAACCAAAACAAGCCTAGTGCACAAAAAATCTGGCTATGTTTTTCAGTTACATTACTTTATTTTTGCTGTATTGTTTTTCCTCAGCCATGAGAATAGGAGAACAGAAACAATGATCATTGGAAGTTTATGTCAATAAGTTATTCATTTGTCTTCAATTATAACTGATATTTATGATAAAATATCTTTATTGGCATGAAATTAAATACATCAAATGGCCATTGACAGTTCTTCAACCTGTGGGTTTAACAATAATTGATTTATGTATGGTAGATAAATAAATTGACAACTACAAAGTAACACTGACCAGAAGATTAACTATTTCATCAACGTGTTTTCTGGGAATTTGAATTTCTAACAAACCTCTTTGTATCATCATCGGTTAAATGATTTCCATTGTTGAATTATTTTTTTCGAATTTGCATTTGCATTTTTTTATTTAGTATTGTTAAGTATGGTTTGTTAGTATTTTTTGTAGAATGTCTTGAAAGAACTTCTGTGATATGATGTATATTTTCTGATGTTTTGTATTGTAACTTTGAAGATATAGGATAGGACGTAACGAACCTATATAGAATGCTGCAACATTCTCTTGGTGCAAAAATTGATAATTGAAAAATATTTTCATTGTATATGAATTCATAACTACTTACACGGAACAACAGTATTTTTTTTAGAAACCCAGGTATGTTATGTTCTTTTGTATTATATGTATGTTTTATGAATATAATTTTAAATGTAGACAGCAGCAGTCTCGTTCTGTAACCTTCTACAGTTTTTGAGTCAATACAATAATAATGGTTTGATTAATCCCAAGAAACAGTAGAAACGTATCACTTCTGTGATATGATGTATATTTTCTGATGTTTTGTATTGTAACTTTAAAGATATAGGATAGGACGTAACTAACCTATATAGAATGCTGCGACATTCTATTGGTGCAAAAATTGATAATTGAAAAATATTTTCATTGTATATGAATTCACAACTACTTACACGGAACAACAGTATTTTTTTTAGAAACCCAGGTATGTTATGTTCTTTTGTATTATATGTATGTTTTATGAATATAATTTTAAATGTAGACAGCAGCAGTCTCGTTCTGTAACCTTCTACAGTTTTTGAGTCAATACAATAATAATGGTTTGATTAATCCCAAGAAACAGTAGAAATGTTCATAATAGGCATAAAATATAATATATAACAACTAAACATGACTTGAATGTGTATGAGTTATTTTTTTAAATTAAGTTGTAAGTTTTGCCCAATTTATAGAATGAATCAAGAACAAATTTTGAGACTATATATAGGTATATATATGTATATATATGTATATATATATATATATATATGTGTATGTATATATATAAATATGAACAGAAAGATTGTGGCATATCAGACAAGTTATTAAATTAATGAAAGAGTGATTCACAAATATGCGGAGGCACCTATGTCCTAATAGCTCAGTTGGTTAGAGTGTCTGACTAGAGATCCAGAGGTCGTGGGTTCGAATCCCGCTAGAGGATGTTTTTTTCTCATTAATTTAAGAACTTGTCTGATATGCCACAATCTTTCTGTTGATGTATTATATATATATATATATATATATATATATATATATATATATATATATATATATATATATATATATATAATATTTTAATTGAGTAAGTCGTTTAGTTTATAAAAGTTATTCAAGGTACTGGTATCTAAATATGTATTTTTTTCATTTTATTTTGTATTATTTGCAATGGTTCGAATCCTGTTTGATATCTGAACCATTGGCAATAGCTGACATTCTTTAATTTCAGTGTGTCAAATACATAATATTCATTTATATTTGCCACTCAGTAGCTATGCAACATATGGGATTTTTTTATCGAAAGAACTTTTCAGGGTGATCAGTTCTGCATGCCTGATAGCAAGCACACCATGTTTTCAATAATTTCCAAAAATAATTATCATAACACATTCATATTACATCTTACAAGATTAGAATTGAATCAAATAATAGTTTCATAATATCAAGACCTGAATTTTATGGTATTTTAGACAGGATATCTTTTTGTTACACAAACTTTTAAATGCTGAGCTTCACTGTACCGTCTTGGTCTTATTGATCTCCATGTACCTCTCAGAAATACTTATTTATTGTAATGTAAGTAATGCACTCCAAGTAATCCAAGTAATGCACTCGCCACTATCACATATGTTAACTAACGGCAACAAAGTAGATCTTGGTATTTTCTCTTTCACTGTCATCTTTAAAAAGTAAACTGAAATACTGTAACGCACTGTATAAATAAAGATAATATTTAATAATTATTATTTATATATATTATTATATATATATATATATATATTATATATATATATATATATTATATATATATATATATATATATATATAGTCTGTCTATGTGAAATCATAGTTTTAAGTTATAGTAATAAGTATGTTAGTTTAAGGTATGATGAATAATACTTTAATTGTAATTGTAAAAAGGGGTTACCCGTTTCTAATAAATAAATAAAAATATGTTATGAAAAGACTTGTTCAACTTACATAAAATATATTCATTAAAAAAATCAAAATATTGATATAAATTGGATGTTCTAATTATTTTGTATAGTTCTTTCCTTATTTTTTTTTATGATTGAGAGTATCAAAAAAAGTATTGGGCAGAATCAATGAAACAACATATTAACAACCATTTATTTATTGGAAAAAACTGATATTGCAAAATTTTAAACAAAATTGAAATAGTATTCTTATAAAAAATGCAATATGAAACAAAAACAGTATTTCTAGATTCATTTAGGAATTATCTTAATCTATTTTATTTTCTCTCCTAATGAACTAAGCAAAGGGTAAGTTATTGTCATCTGAAAGATCTGTGGTGAGATCCTACATATCCAATAAATCTACTACGAGCTAGTTATGTTTTCATTTAATTAACTCGACGTTCCTATAAAAATGGTGTAAATACACTACTCCTGCATAAATATGCAGGAGTTGTAAGTTCTCGGAAGTTAAATCACAATTTTACAGATTTTCTCCTTTTCTGCTATATTTGTCAGCCAATTTCTGCAAAGAAAGCTTATCACTCACTCCGGTGAGCACATCCTAAAAACGGAAATGTTTCTGAACCGTCTGGGATTCCAACCAGAGTAGGATTCTTTAACGAGCCCAATATCCATTGATTCTAGTCCAATGGATTAACATCCCCTCCGAAAGACAACTTGGCATTTACAATATATTCACCACATTATTCGAGCTTTTAATGCAAATGCACTCGTACCAATCACGAGCGATGTTGCTTCAAATATCGAATGACAGTCAACCTGAAGAGCTACTCATGCCCCAAAACATGTGAGATTCAAGTCATAAGAAAATTTGCCCAACTTTTGTCTTTCGACATATTCTCATTGAAAACTAATCTAAACTTCTTGTGACTAATAACTTAAGATAATGCATAAAACACCAAAAAGATTATTGAAAAAAAAAGATGAAAAAAAATTGAAAAAAGTATATATTTTAAATTAAGGTATTACCAGAAAATCCAAATCAGTGTTTTTCACTGACAGGCAGGCACGGTCGCAGCCCAAGATGTTGGGGGGGTCAACTTGGCTCAAGTACAGTTCCATTTAACAATGAAACAAGTTATGCATATGGAAATATGCATAATTTTTATAAAATAGAGAGTTAACAGATACCTCAATCACAAACTAAAAAGAAGTATATTCCTTTCAGAAAGTTGGGATATATATTTAGAAAGGCTAAGCAGTCCTCCACCTTTCCGACACTTTCTCCTAGCCAATTTTTTAGAGCTTAAAGTAAAAAATGAGTTTTTAGAAATAGCCGTACCTATGGCGAGGTTAGCCAAAATTCTAAATGAAATGCTGGATATTTGGATAGAGGTCATATAGCCAGAAACAAACATTTGAACACTGTAAGAAACACTCATCCTGAAAATTTCCTTAAATGTCCTTTCTGTCAAGCCTCTAGGGAGTCAAGTATCAAGGCACCCCTGCTCGTACATCAGATCGTAATGATCCTCATTTACTTCACTCGTCCAACACTCATCCTCTGCAAACATACTTCTGTCTGTGAGAGGACTGTGATTGCTGACCACAGGGGTAGTGGCGAGACCTCTCTCATCCCTTAAAAAAAACAAGAGGTCATTGTAAAAAAACTTCGGTTGTAGGAGGCACACAACTGGGCACTTTCGAACTATTTATTTTCTGCGAGCTCCTGCCTCCACTTCGAAACCCATAGCTGATTCTCTCTAACGGCAATGGAAGAAGAAACCCCCAGATTATGGGTATAAAATTCTGACGTGTTCTTCACATTGAAAAGGTTTTATTCAGTGTATTCGGATTTTGTTATAAAATGCTTGAGCCAAAAAGGTTCAAGGTATCTGCAGAAAGGCGAGCAGTCTTTCAGATCGGGCATCATGCTGTCTAGAAAATAATCCCCTCTGGTTCTCTGCTGGATGGTGCCATGAGTCTGCCAATATAGTTTTAATTTGAAGGTGGTATACAATGTCGTTCAGAAGTGCAGCACTTGAAGAAGAAGCACATTCATAATCATTATTGTTGGTATCAGTATATGAGATTACATGCTGATTGTTATTGCTTTTTTAGAAATTATTGTGTTTTTGTCAAATAATCTTCCAGTACCAAAAAAGCAATTATACATGTAATAAAAGTGTACTGAGATAAAAAGTTACTGAAATCAATGAAATGTTTTTTCAAGTCTGCTTCAAATATTCACTTTCGAAAAACTTGAATATTTCCATCAATACCATTTAAGTAAATATTAAAATTTATGTTGTATTGGGTTATAGTGTTTTTGATTCCATTGCTCAAATGTTAGCTGTTGGTATTTATTTCATTTTCGTAAATCATCAGATTTTTCGAATCTGTGGGAAGATTTTGGGGGTGTTCAAGACCACTGCTTTAGATGAGTACAACCACCAAGATGCCCTGGATAACTTCTAAGCACTATTTCATTGTGAATAACCGACTAGAAACACAATCAGTTTTCTTTGTTGTAGTTAAAATTGTATGAATCCACAAAAATAGGTTGAACTCCGATTCTTTGAAGACGCTCAGGCTTCTTTTTTGCTTCGTTTTGTGTTGTAATCATATCATGAAATTAACAGCTAGATCTAAAGAATAACCTGATATTAACAGATTAATTCTGAAAAATACATGTACTTCGATATCAATCCATACAGATGTATGCTTTGGTTTGAATTTAGGATTTGTTGTTTAATAACCTAACCTCAATCTAAGAAAGGGGCGGTATTCTACGTACGGCAGAACGATAAAACTCCTTAATTTAAAGACGATTTTTGCCGTAGACGAAAATTTCATTTGAATTTGTTCAAACGTCTTCTGCACACAAGTTTAGTTTTGAATATGTACCCTAAAAAATTTGGAATACCTACTTCCATGTCGTTGGTTCCGCAAAAAAAAGAACAAATGCTATCGCTGTTAAATGAAAAGGTCTATAGGAAAAGGATCGTATCCAGGGAGACGCATTTTGTTTCTAAGAATTCCCAATTTTCCGACTGGAATTTGCCAATTTTCGAATTTCCCGAATTGATTTGCAATCTGAAACTTGCATAAAAGTGGTCTAAGATATCTGTTGTACAGTTAGAACCAGATTTCCCGTCTGCAAAACTACGGCATCTACCAAATTTCAGCCCTAAACTTGGGCTTTGACGTCTTGTTGATAACTCACGCTACAGGACAAATTTTACTTTGGAACTCTATTTTCGACTCTCAAGCTCAGTAAGGTGGGTAAAAAGCATACCAGCTTGATGAGAAAAGTGTATTCTTTCATTTGATATATTGGATTAGTAGAGAAATATTCTAGGAAGACGACAGGGTAGTGTAGGAGTTGAAATCTCATCCTACATGTTCATAATATTTCCTAGATTTGGTTTTAATATTTCCTAGATTTGGTTTTCTTTACTCTAAAGATACTTTTCTTTTTTATCAGCTTTATCGAGAAAGTATATTCTTTCATTTGAGGGGTGAAATAAGTAGATAGACATTGAAAATTTGCAGGGTAACGTAGAAGTTGACGGACACTCCTACATGCTTATAAAGTTCCAAGATTCGTTTTTTCTACCTGCAAAGTTGATATTATATTGATCAGCTTGATTATTAAAGTGTATTCTATGATTTAGGAAGTCATTTCAGCAGAGAAATATTATTGGAACAATACAGGGTATCGTTGAAGTTGAGTTGAATATCCTCATCTCTATAATGTTCCCAGATTTGTCCTTTCTGTTCCTAAGATTGATATTTGTATGCTCAGATTAATCAATGGAGTGTGTATTTCAATTCTAGATAACAAATTTTTAGGAAAATGTGATTGGGAGATGGCAGCGTAGTGCTGAAGTTGCATCGTAGGAAGTACATACAACGTTACCTAAGAAGTGTATGTACCTCATACCTATGAAGTGATTCATACTCACCTTGTTCTCTTCATACAATCTTAGACTTGTTATCAGTTGTCGTACCATTCCATAACTTCAGTTGCAGGAGAGGGAAAGAAATCCTCGAAGGAATTTTACTTACTTCGTGCTAGATTCTTGTCTTTCGAAACCTTTTCTTGGAAGTACAGATCATGATGCTAACTACCTGCTTGGGATGTGCTTCTTCTGAATGATATTCCATCCTCAGACGATGCTCTGATTCTTTCCATAGTTGACTTCATAACGCTAGTTTATTTTTTTTTGTTTATGAAAAGAACACTCCCCCTACCCACCAAGATCTAGGAATTTATGTAATCTAACAAGACCCGGGGTCACACCGTCTCAGCCGGTTTTATCAAAAAAATACCCCTTCTTCAACATTTAAACCTAACATAACTTTTCAAATTTACTAAATTTCTTCTGTCCAAGGTCAAAAAATAGGTTATTTGTAACTGTTGAAGAATGGAGTATTTTTTCGATAAAACCGGCTAGATTTAGTGCAAAGTTGTACCGAAAATGAGTGATTTGGTGTTTGTAGTTTGAACTGGTAAAAAGAAGGAGGCATTGTGAGTGATATTTTTGCGCGAAAACGGTGTCTAAAAATGAAGATGCCATTTTTCGAAGAAAGAGAAAGTCAATATATCTCGATAACGGTATGGACCTCGCGTTTTTCTTTCGGATTCTTGTTCAGGACGCAAAAACCCGTAAGAAAAGTCGAACACCTATTTTCAGGAAGCATGAGCATTATTTTAAATAATTCAACTATATCACTTAAATAACAGTATCTTAAATGGAGAAGGTTTGATGTTTGTCCCTACCACAAGTGCTGCCTCTCGTGACGAATTTGCCACACTATTCTCAGGAAAAAGGCGCATTGAATCAACGGAACAAAAACATCTAAAAATGTGTCCTGAATATGCTGCTAAATGTGATTTGTGGGTTAACAGATGTAGACGAGGTCATGGTCGATTCGGACTGGTTGATCATGTTTCATCACCATTGTCTTATGGGGAATAGACTCTCCTATAACGTTTACTCTCTTTGGATCTTGCGAACCTTTCCATCGAAAATGCAACCGGTACTTTTCACTATCGTGCTCGAAGTAACAATGTTGGGGTTATTTTCTCGTTTTTTGTTTTATGGAATATTAAACACTCATTACGGATGAATAAGTGTATTATGTGGACTGTATAACTACAAAAGTAACTCGAAGAAACATTGTTTGACAAGACCTCAAGGTGTTTGACATGGTATGACAATAATAATGCCAAATTTCGCCCCGCCCTTCACACTTGTCATTGTTTGGACATTGAAGGGTCAGTTTGTTCACCATAGGCGGAACTCTCACGGGTATAATAATGAAGTCATTCAACAAATGTAGTGTGTGGAATTTTGTGAACTAATGCCCAGTTCCGCAATTTTTCTTTGAAGACAAAACATTTTTCCAAGTGTTCTTTATCACCCTCATCCATACTTTCTCCTTCAGAAGCAATTTCCACAGTGATACTCTCTGTGGTTGGTTCTGAACTTGTTCCAGGTACATTTTCATCTGGGACTGGATGAACTTAATTTTTTTGCAGTGTCCCGAAAAACTGATTAATTATTTCAGATGTTAATTTTGGGATAGGCACTCCTTCCTCTTTATATTTTTTTTAAATTTTTCTACACGCTCCAGTTCTCTTGCAAGGCAGATTGGATTTTTGTTTTGGCATTTTAATTATTCATTCGGAACTGAATATTCTACATACATAACACAATATAACTAACCAACAAAAATGATCTAACCATAGATACATAATGTAATCATTACGACCAAAGTTCATCAGTTGATAACACTACTTTACATGAGTACAATATGTAGTTGTAGAAACGTTTCGAAAATCTATTCATTAGAACCACATATGTTTATTGTCATAATAACCTCACAGCAACTGCTCTTAAGTTCTACTCAACGAAACATACAATTTATTTACATACAAACCACAGTACAACTTTATCTCGAGAATTCTTTATTGTACTCTCGTTATATCTACTACACGACGGCATAGCAACACCTAAAGGTTATAAAACGCACATGAACTTTTTGGTTCTAAAACATTACAAACACGTGGTCTTTAAGACGGTTTATGAAGTCATTATGTTAATTCTATGACTCTGTGCTACTTGGGAGGCTATATAATGACTATTATAAGTATAATTATAACTTCTCAATAAACATGAATTCCACAAGTAAGCGTGGACTTTTCATTCCATGCAGATATCTTGATTTAGGCTAGTGAATTCCGAACCGTCACAGAGGGTCCCATCATATATTTATTAACTACGAATATTGATAACTGGCCATAAGAGCAATGCCATGAAAGTTAAGTCGGGTTATATATGTTTTTCCTTGTCATATTGGCAGCGCGTAGATATGGCAACCGAACATCAACCAAAACATGTCACGCATATATTATTAACTACGAATATTGATAACTGGTCATAAGAGCAATCAATGAAAATAAGTCGGGTTATATATGTCTTTCCTTGTCATATAGACAGCGCGTAGTCATAGCAACCAAACATCAACCAATACATATCACGCCTTCATTTCCGGGCCTGCGCATCAGTTGGACGTTGCCGATGAGAGACCGAGCGATGGTCATGCTTCATTTATTTTGGCTTCACATTTGCTGTCTTCATTATCAATATTTGTACTTAATACATATATGATGTCAAAGCTCCATTTTCGCGCATGCGCATCAATTCAATGTTGCCGTTTAGAAAAAGTCCGAGCGATGGTCATGCTTCATTTATTTTGGCTGTCTCTACTATTAATAATATATGGTACTATATTTATGGGTCCCATGGCTCCATGGAAAAAAATATGCACTATATCTGGAATTTTCCATCTCCAAATCAAATATACTCATTGTCAGAAGATTTTTATATATATATATATATATATATAATGATATAAAAAATAAATATAAAAGTAATAATAAAATATTTGACTTGCTAGTTACTAGATAAATTACAATCACAAGTTGAAAAAAATTATAACAATGGGCAAAGGTAGTTCAGTGAAGATACAAATTAATTTATACATATTAATTTATACATATACGAGTCATTTTACTATGAAGGTCATTTGAGTTCTTGCGATGAGATAGTCGTCTGCCAAAATAGTGAACACCTCCTAATTTGCCCAAAAGCTGAGAGACCATCAGTTTTCACAATTTCTGTTCTTTTACTCACATAGGACTCGAACCAATTGGATCTTCTTCCTCTAAAGCTGTAGAGATGAAGCTTACGTAACAGTCAAATGCTTGAGATATATTACATAACACTACATTGCTCACTTCCTCCAGACTAGAATAAAGATTTTTCAGAAAGCGAAAGATTGCATCTCCCATTTTATTTTATTGGTTTGAAAGCTAAATTAAGTAATTGTATGTAATTTACAACAATTCATAAAAGCATTATCCGCTCCATCACAAGATTTTTATCATGAGCAAACGTCCTTTGTAATTGTGGATCCATCAGGTATGTCGAATTTTTCAAAATATTTTCCTTGTTGAAATTACTAGCACATACATATTTATCTATTCCAATATCATCACTTATTGAAAGGATTTTCCCGTGTATTGTATATTTATAACCAACAATCAACTTATATTCCGAAATAAACAATAATGATAAACATGAAATATGCTGTTTGCCAATGAGGTGACACATCGAATCGAATGCATTACGAATGCGGTGATCACCATAAAAATATATATAACATGTAAATGTTTCAATCAAAGTAATCTCCAAATCAATTTTTTGACTGATTATGACAATATAATCTCATAATATATTTAATTCTACCCAAAATAGTTATTTATGTAATAAGGATCATTATGGTAAAAGTCGGGAATGTTATTGGGCGAGGCGTAGCCGAGTCCGATAACACGACGTGTGCCGTAATGATTGTTTATGATTCGTATTACATACAAAATTTTATCTGATGGCATTTATATTAATACATTTTCGAAAAAATAAAAACTGCATTTTTGACATGTCATAATGACAACTATTTTTAAAGGAGTAAGTATATGTGTAGTTTCAAATATTAGTAGGTTAGTGAGCTGTGCTTTGCCATTTCCTTGACAACGTCAGGTTGTAACGGCAATATTTATTCATCTGTTGTCAAACATAATTGTCACCTAGAATTGAACATAATTTAAATAATAATGAGTGATTCTGAAACTGGTAGTTTACCTTCTGATTTGGAAGAATTGACGCGAAATATCGTGCACTCCCTTTTGTCGGAAAAATCACGGAGTGTATATGAAATAGCGTAATTTCATCATGGTACTTAGTACCATAATGAATTAATTATGGGACTAAGTACCTTATGTCATCAAAATTGAGTGACATAACGTTGTTATTATGACATGCCATCAGATAAACATAATTATTTTAATGATCTTGCAAATATGATGATACCCGAAGCGTTTCCTATCACATGACGTGCTATTCTGGCTCGTGATTGGCTAAAGTAGATATAGAATTTCATGAATGAAACGAGAATGACAGACTAACTGTCAATTTTCAAGGATTTCAACACAATTTTACTATTTCATTCAATGATAGGGCAAGTGATTTCTCTTGTCCTCTACTTTTTGGTTGTCATTGGTCATTGTCCTAATTAATGTCAATTTTACATTAGTTCTATATTTGAGGTTATTAGTTATTATATTCAGTGGTAGAATATTCAAATATAAGACTTACATTTTTCAATTTGATTTATGACAAAATGAAAAATGAGATGTTTGCATATAAGTTTAAACCAAGCGTGTTTGATTATATTCTCATTACTCATAAATCGGATTCAAATGGGTGCGTAGAAACCTTTTTTCTTCCTAATTTTCTATTGAAATTTGAATGTTCCAGACGATAACGAATTCATCCAGCCCGAAAAATATGAACATGAACTCGATAAGAAAAATACAAGTCAGGATAGGGATGATCCTGCAAAAATTACAGTGGTTGGTATTTAATATCATGTAGGGGAAGGCTTAGTATTAATTTGAACATCTTAATATAGGCCGATTTGATTCTTCGCTGCCCATCCAATATACAGTGCAAAGATATGAAGGAACCTTGTATAACAATGTGAATTGAACAAGAAGTGTCAATATGGAGAACTGGTGAATACTACTTGTCGAGTGGTAGCTCAAGTAAATTGTCAGGTAGAAATGATTTCACAAAGCACTCTTTTTAAAATAATATTCAATAAAAATTATTTATGAGCTCAACCCTTTATTACTGCATTATACTTTTAATGCTAAATACTTGTTTTTAGGGGCCCACAAAATTTTCGAGGAATTTCATTTGCCAATATTGTTATCAGACAAATAATTGGGAGCACAACTGTGAACTACTGACAAATTGCAACTCTGCTGCATCCCCTAAGGCATTTTACATCACGAATTGTACTGTAAGAAATGATATTTTGTGTCTTGGTGAGTTTTTGTACCTATCTCAATTTTGACATAAACCATTGATCCTCAATGTTTATGACAACTTGAGAAGAAAGTGGTCAATAATTTTTATTTTAGGCAATAGAAAATTTAAGAAAAAAATTCAGTGTAACTGGACAGGTGGATATCGTTGGGCTGTATCTTTGGTTTTGAGCATAACGCTGGGTGGCTTTGGAGCTGACCGATTTTATCTAGGACACTGGCAAGAAGGCATAGGAAAACTTTTCAGTTTTGGAGGGTTAGGTGTTTGGACTATTATAGATGTTATTTTGATATCATTGCATTATCTGGGACCTGCCGATGGGTCTTTATATATTTAGAATGTTGAAATAAACTTATTGAGTTATATGTGATCTCATTTTTATTTGATATAAGGTTTATTAGTGAATCAATTTATCTTTCACTCTTGTAATTTATCGGTTTATTTTTATAAAAAGCAGCTAAATCCGTAACATTTGAACAAACTTTTCAGTTTCATAATGTTAGTATGTACTGAATCTGTCATGGAATTGATGAAATGTTTGAGATGTCCCATGAAAAAACAATTTCTGATATGTTTTTGTGCTATTATTTACTATGTGCAGATGATAAATCAATATCAAACATGCAAGTTATTCAACAAAATATTTATTTATTACTAACAATAATATAATAATAATAGTAATAAAAATACGTTGTATTTTATATGCTGTAGTCTAAAAATATCTGTAAAGTGTTAACCTAAAGTTATTTTCTTCAGCACACAATCTCCATCTCTTGCAACAAAAACTGCTGAAGTTCTTGATGACACATTGCTTCAACTTCATTACAATGAATCTGAAATTGTAGAAACATAAACGGGTGTGAAGTTATCCACAACCACAAAATACACTAAGAAAAATGTAACTCGGATCTGTTTCTCGTCAAAATGACAATGGAGGGCTTATTTCAGTAAACGATCAAATTCTGTAGGTTGATAAGTGTAAAAAATTATATTTAGAATGCGTTTTACCCGGGGACGGGGGTGTAATCGGGGTGGAAATGTTGAAAAAATTAAATATACATGCAAACGGCACTGTAGAGTATTTTAGTTTGCAGAATCAAATACAGGAGATTGGAATACATAGCACCTGATATATGAAATTATTTGTCGCCCCGTCGGAGGGTGAGTTTTGGGGGTGGAAATGTTGTAAAAAATCAAAATTCAAATTAAACAGTAGTGTAGAGTTTTCTAATATGCATAATCAAGTTCCGGAGGTCAAAATACATACTACCTGATATATGAAATCATTTGTCGCCCCGTCGGAGGGTGAGTTTTGGGGGTGGAAATGTTGAAAAAAATCAATATTCAGTTTAAACGACGGTGTAGAGTTTTCTAGTATGCAAAATCAAATTCAGGAGGTCGATATACATACCACCTGATATATGAAATCATTTGTCGCCCCGTCAGAGGGTGAGTTTTGGGGGTGAGAATATTAAAAAAAAACAATATTCAGTTTAAACGACGCTGTAGAGTTTTCTTGTATGCAAAATCAAATTCAGGAGGTCGAAATACATACCACCTGACATATGAAATCATTTGTCGCCCCGTCGGAGGGTGAGTTTTGGGGGTGAGAATATTAAAAAAAATCAGAATTCAGTTTAAACGGCAGTGTAGAGTTTTCTAGTCTGCAAAATCAAATTCAGTTGGTCGAAATACATACCACCTGATATATGAAATCATTTGTCGCCGTCCGAGGGTGAGTTTTGGGAGTGAGAATATTGGAAAAAATCAATATTCAGTTTAAACGACGGTGTAGAGTTTTCTAGTATGCGAAATCAAATTCAGGAGGTCGAAATACATACCACCTGATATATGAAATCATTTGTCGCCCCGTCGGAGGATGAGTTTTGGGGGTTGAAATGTTGTAAAAAATCAAAATTCAAATTAAACAGCAGTGTAGAGTTTTCTTATATGCAGAATCAAATTCCGGAGGTCAAAATACATACTACCTGATATATGAAATCATTTGTCGCCCCGTCGGAGGGTGAGTTTTGGGGTGAGAATATTGGAAAAAAATCAATATTCAGTTTAAACGACGGTGTAGAGTTTTCTAGTATGCAAAATCAAATTCAGGAGGTCGAAATACATACCACCTGATATATGAAATCATTTGTCGCCCCGTCGGAGGGTGAGTTTTGGGGGTGAGAATATTGGAAAAAAATCAATATTCAGTTTAAACGACGGTGTAGAGTTTTCTAGTATGCAAAATCAAATTCAGGAGGTCGAAATACATACCACCTGATATATGAAATCATTTGTCGCCCCGTCAGAGGGTGAGTTTTGGGGGTGAGAATATTAAAAAAAAACAATATTCAGTTTAAACAACGCTGTAGAGTTTTCTTGTATGCAAAATCAAATTCAGGAGGTCGAAATACATACTACCTGATATATGAAATCATTTGTCGCCCCGTCGAGGGTGAGTTTTGGGGGTGAGAATATTGAAAAAAATCAATATTCAGTTTAAACGACGCTGTAGAGTTTTCTAGTATGCAAAATCAAATTCAGGAGGTCGAAATACATACCACCTGATATATGAAATCATTTGTCGCCCCGTCCGAGGGTGAGTTTTGGGGGTGAGAATATTGAAAAAAATCAATATTCAGTTAAAACGACTCTGTAGAGTTTTCTAGTGTGCAAAATCAAATTCAGGAGGTCGAAATACATACTACCTGATATATGAAATCATTTGTCGCCCCGTCGGAGGGTGAGTTTTGGGGGTGAGAATATTGAAAAAAATCAATATTCAGTTTAAACGACGGTGTAGAGTTTTCTAGTATGCAAAATCAAATTCAGGAGGTCGAAATACATATCACCTGATATATGAAATCATTTGTCGCCCCGTCGGAGGGTGAGTTTTGGGGGTGAGAATATTGGAAAAAATCAATATTCAGTTTAAACGACGGTGTAGAGTTTTCTAGTATGCAAAATCAAATTCAGGAGGTTGAAATACATACACCTGATACATGAAATCATTTGTCGCCCCGTCGGAGGGTGAGTTTTGGGGGTGAGAATATTGGAAAAAATCAATATTCAGTTTAAACGACGGTGTAGAGTTTTCTAGTATGCAAAATCAAATTCAGGAGGTCGAAATACACACCACCTGATATATGAAATCATTTGTCGTTCCGTCGGAGGGTGAGTTTTGGGGGTGGAAATGTTGTAAAAAATCAAAATTCAAATTAAACAGCAGTGTAGAGTTTTCTAATATGCAGAATCAAATTCCGGAGGTCAAAATACATACTACCTGATATTAATGATTAATATATTAATGATATATAATTAATGATTAATGATATTAATGATAGAAAGTAATTAATACATTTCAAATTGTTACTGCCCAGCAAAGACCACGGGGAGGTACGAGCAGCATTCTTTGCCATGGAGGTAGAGGTAAATTTTAATATAAAATAAAAAAAAAGGTTTCCAAGGCATCGAAATATTAAATGAAAATGAATAAATATGTTAATCATTTCTTATCACAGTGTAAACACTAAATGGATAGTTATGCTGTCAAATAAAAATAAACAACATTAAGTAACAGCTATTGGAAAGAATTCCGAAATTAAAATTCTAAAAAATGCAAAAATATATTCCGAAAAACTGCAATAAAAACCGAAATGGAGTTTCTAAATAAATCTGAAATAAATATAAAAAAATAAAAAATTCTAAGAAAACATAAAACCGAAATAAAGATTCGAAATAAAATTAAAATTAATATTGAAAAAATTAGAATTATAAAAACCAATATCATAATTCCTAATAAAACCGAAGTACCTATATACTTATAAAAAAATATTCTAAAAACTTCCGAAATGAAGATTCTAAATAAAAGTGAACAATAACCAAATTTGATTTAACAAATAATAAACAATACGAAGTTTATAGAAAGGTATGGCACGTTCTTTGTACTCGTGGGATGGTATTTTCTGAGTTCTTTTTATATTTTTCAACGTATTTTTATTTAAGAAGTTCGATTATATAAATGCCTCCAATGAAAAAAAAATTGACTGAAAAATAATTCACAAATTTTATTTGTATTAATTTTTCACCTCTATTTTATAGCGAACCGAATAAAGTTATTTCAACACAAAAACCCGGAAATGGGGTATCCTAGACCAAATTACAAAGAAATTTTTCAACAATTGATCATCGTGACATCAGTAACATATGCTTATACATCTTGAAATTAGGTGCATAAGCTATGTTTTATTGGGTCCATTCTTGTTTTAGAAACATCGTTGTTGTCATGTTTCTCAGCAGATTTGGCCATTCCAAAGTTTAGTACACTATTGTATTCAGTGGGTCCACGTCGACTAAACAATATAACCTCAAATTGAATAATTGCATACTAGAAAACTCTACAGAGTCGTTTTAACTGAATATTGATTTTTTTCAATATTCTCACCCCCAAAACTCACCCTCGGACAGGGCGACAAATGATTTCATATATCAGGTGGTATGTATTTCGACCTACTGAATTTGATTTTGCATACTAGAAAACTCTACACTGCCGTTTAAACTGAATTCTGTTTTTTTTTTAATATTCTCACCCCCAAAACTCACCCTCCGACGGGGCGACAAATGATCTCATATGTCAGGTGGTTGATTTTGCAGACAAGAAAACTCTACAGCGTCGTATAAACTGAATATTGATTTTTTTTTTATATTCTCACCCCCAAAACTCACCCTCTGACGGGGCGACAAATGATTTCATATATCAGGTGGGATGTATTTCGACCTCCTGAGTTTGATTTTGCATCCTAGAAAACTCTACACTGCTGTTTAATTTGAATTTTGATTTTTTACAACATTTCCACCCCCAAAACTCACCCTCCGATGGGGCGACAAATGATTTCTTATATCAGGTGATATGTATTTCGAACTTCTGAATTTGATTTTGCATACTAGAAAACTCTACAGAGTCGTTTTAACTGAATATTGATTTTTTTTCAATATTCTCACCCCCAAAACTCACCCTCGGACGGGGCGACAAATGATTTCATATATCAGGTGGTATGTATTTCGACCTCCTGAGTTTGATTTTGCATCCTAGAAAACTCTACACCGTCGTTTAAACTGAATATTGATTTTTTTCAACATTTCCACCCCCAAAACTCACCCTCCGACGGGGCGACAAATGATTTCATATATCAGGTAGTATGTATTTTGACCTCCGGAATTTGATTTTGCATATTAGAAAACTCTACACCGTCGTTTAAACTGAATATTGATTTTTTTCAACATTTCCACCCCCAAAACTCACCCTCCGACGGGGCGACAAATGATTTCATATATCAGGTAGTATGTATTTTGACCTCCGGAATTTGATTCTGCATATTAGAAAACTCTACACTGCTGTTTAATTTGAATTTTGATTTTTTACAACATTTCCACCCCCAAAACTCACCCTCCGACGGGGCGACAAATGATTTCATATATCAGGTGGTATGTATTTCGACCTCCTGAATTTGATTTTGCATACTAGAAAACTCTACACCGTCGTTTAAACTGAATATTGATTTTTTTTCAATATTCTCACCCCCAAAACTCACCCTCGGACGGGGCGACAAATGATTTCATATATCAGGTGGTATGTATTCCGACCTACTGAATTTGATTTTGCATACTAGAAAACTCTACACTGCCGTTTAAACTGAATTCTGTTTTTTTTTTAATATCCTCACCCCCAAAACTCACCCTCCGACGGGGCGACAAATGATTTCATATGTCAGGTGGTATGTATTTCGACCTCCTGAATTTGATTTTGCATACAAGAAAACTCTACTGCGTCGTATAAACTGAATATTGATTTTTTTTTAATATTCTCACCCCCAAAACTCACCCTCTGACGGGGGGACAAATGATTTCATATATCAGGTGGTATGTTTTTCGACCTCCTGAATTTGATTTTGCATCCTAGAAAACTCTACACCGTCGTTTAAACTGAATATTGATTTTTTTCAATATTCTCACCCCCAAAACTCACCCTCCGACGGGGCGACAAATGATTTCATATATCAGGTGGTATGTATTTCGACCTCCTGAATTTGATTTTGCATACTAGAAAACTCTACACCGTCGTTTAAACTGAATATTGATTTTTTTCAACATTTCCACCCCCAAAACTCACCCTCCGACGGGGCGACAAATGATTTCATATATCAGGTAGTATGTATTTTGACCTCCGGAACTTGATTATGCATATTAGAAAACTCTACACTACTGTTTAATTTGAATTTTGATTTTTTACAACATTTCCACCCCCAAAACTCACCCTCCGACGGGGCGACAAATAATTTCATATATCAGGTGCTATGTATTCCAATCTCCTGTATTTGATTCTGCAAACTAAAATACTCTACAGTGCCGTTTGCATGTATATTTAATTTTTTCAACATTTCCACCCCGATTACACCCCCGCCCCGGGTACAACGCATTCTGAATATAATTTCTTACACTTATCAACCTACAGAATTTGATCGTTTACTGAAATAAGCCCTCCATTGTCATTTTGACGAGAAACAGATCCGAGTTACATTTTTCTCAGTGTATTTTGTGGTTGTGGATAACTTCACACCCGTAAACATAATCATTTAATTGTTTGTCGAATTTGGTGATCTGAAGTGCAAATAGATATCAAAATGGAAATGCTCCTGGAAAACAATTTTCAAGTAGAAACCTGGGGAAAGTTTTGCTGATGGCAAAAATGTATGAGAAATTCTTGACTCTGAATTGTGAAAACAGTATATTGTGTTATAAAAGTAACCTTTCGTACGGCAAATATGGAAATTGACGCATAGAAGCCAACTTACTGACTTATACATTCAATAGTATTTTTTTTTTCAAACAAAATCATACAGATCTGAAATGATGAAATATATTTTCTGTACCCTTTTACTCCCCAGCTAAATAGAAGCTAATGGTCTCTTATAGTCCCGAGGCAATTCTATAGCTACTCTGAAAACAAAGCCACACCATTCTAATCAAGGCCGTACCCAGAGAAAAATTTCAGGGGGGGGGGTTTGCTAGCAACTTATTCGCAAATGCTTCTCAGGATCATTACTTGGAATATTACAAATAGTTTATATTTAGAAAAACTAAGGGTATTTAAAAATGTTCATTAGTATGGTATGTACATAAAAGTAGTGTCAAATAGTTTTGATTTTGTATGGGGTATTATATCCACGGAATACTGTATATTTGAACTTGAACCATTTTTTAATACTCAGAGGGACCAAAAACATGGTTGTAAATGTTTTTTGTTTGTTGCTGTGCAAAAAAAAAAAAGAATATTTGATTGACATTCTACCAAATCTTCCTGTACATTAGAAACTAGGTAAATAGTTTTTTATAAATACCAAAAATACAGGTATTTATAAAAAATTTATTGATATTTAATTTTTTTCTCTAATTTTTAACATTACTAATGTGGAAAATTGAATATATATATATATATATATATATATATATATATATATATATTACGTGTGAATACTTATCTTGAACTGCACCCTTGAAGGTGATGAATATTTTATTGCTGACAAGGTTGCATTATCACTTTTCAATATGAATTTTGAAAAAACAGGTGAATTTGGAGACAAAAAACCACATACCCTTTTAAGGAATGCATTATTTTTGGCGACATCATGGGTATATATATATATATATATATATATATATATATATATATATATAATCTTTCAATGGGGTGAAACATGCAACCCCTTTTCCATTTTTTACCAGAACTTTTTAACAAAACAAAATTTCTTAATTTAAAAATATGTGTTGAAAAGAAAGATTTATTGCAAAACTTTTTTAACTCTTGTGTTATTTCCGTAAAAGCAATAGTTTATTAGTAAAAAAATAAAATAACATCGTGCAAGAACGGATTTTCTGTAAATGGAAAATCTAGTAGGTGGCTATCATGTTTTGTTTGACCAAATTATGACTTCAACCCTAGTATTTTAAAATTACTCCGGTTGTTTTAACTTAAATCTAGTGGGTGGCAGTCCAGTTGCTTTGATTTTTATGTGGTTATTTTTTTTCTTATTTTTAGAAACGTGTAACTTTTTAAGGAAAGCTTTTGTTTACATGAAATACCCCCTTCAATTTTCGACAAGGAATCACTCCCTAAAAACTTTCACACTTATTTGGCAACACCCTGTATGAATCTCTGATTGATTTTTTAACTCACTAATATAACGCCTTCCTCTTGACAATTCAAGATTCTCAACTTTAATTCCATTAATCCTGTAGGCATATCTTCAATGTTCTTCATGGTTGTATAATCATCTAGTACCTCTATATGTAAAGCCTTATATATTTTTTTCCGATATCCTGTTATACCTAAGATATTCAAACCAGGCACTTGACAGCTCACTTCGAATCTATTAAAAGTAGAATAATTTTTATAAGCTGATTATAGTGATCACTCAGCTAAGCCTTACTCTTGAGATTTTCTTCAAACAGAAACATTGTACATGTGAAGAAAAAATAACAGTCAATTTTCAACTCAGGATAAGTAAATTTCTTCCCATTTTTCCAATTCTAATATAAATGTCAACTAAGTATAAGATAGGTGGTACGTTGCAGTCAATTTTGATTTCTATATATATTGAAAAAGATAAATATCCTATGTTTATAAATATATAAGAACAAAATTTGTTTTTTTATTTATCTAAAAAATGACAATACATTGAATTGAGCATACCAATATATCAAAAATTTTAATAAATAATTTGGAATTTCCCATTTTTATTAGAATATCTATTGGGAAGAACTAGGATAGAGGACATTCTAACCAAAAACTGTGTAGATTTGAGAAACCGGGACTGGACTTTTCAAAATGTTCACATTTTAGTGATAGTGTTGAAATGTGGATGAAATGAAATAACTTAATGTTTCACACCATAAACTTAAGAACCCACGCGCACTGGTGATTTTTGTCACCATGACTGTTTCGTCACTGTCACCATGGCTATGGTGGTGCGCGCACTTGAATACGTAATAGCTTGGTGATTTATTGTCAGCGGGGTCTAGCGACACACTAGTGACACGACTGTCATCGCGTCCCTAGGTTTAAATTGCCGTGCGCGCATTGGTAACAAAATGTCACCTCAGTCCCTCGATTGCACCAGAGAACTTTTCAAAAGAGGATGGGGTCCCATTTGAGGGTCTGAAATGGGACTTTGAGGGTCTGAATGCGAAAAAAAAACATTCGCCCAGTTGACCCCACCGATTTTAACGATGCTTTCCCCTCTCCCGCCCCGAAGAGAGCTCTAAAAGGGCACTACAAAAAAGATTAATGCAATTTCGATTAGAAGGGGACGTGAGGGGGTTCATCATGAATACCGTACAAAAGAAGTTTTGATACAGTATTATTTTCAGAATAATTCCTTAATTTTTATGAAATTCAGTGAGAAAATTATTGATACCCCTGTCATTCTCAGGGGCGGGAAATTTTCTAAGTGAGACATACTAGGTAAGCCTTGAGATATCATATCTATACTCCAGCTTGCTGGATATTTTTTCCCGAACTTGTTTATAATAAGACAAAAATGGCCTCAACATTTTTTTTCTGTATTGGGAGAAAGCACAGTCCTTACTCTAAACGCAACCCCTGTAAAGCTAGCAGAACCTCCTTGGGATTTTCGATTTTTTTCTGGCCATAATTTTATGCTAATTTATTACCGTATTTAAAAATTTTTTGCTCTTCAATTATGGGAGATAAGGTTGGCCCTGCAAGTTTAACGAAACTAACAAAAATTTAAAAACCAATTTTGGTTAACCCCCGATTTTCCTTACAAAGGTGTTTTAAAAAAAATCATGGGTTCTGCTAGCTTTACCGTAAAGCTAGACAACCAACTTTAAAAAAACACCTCCGAACAAATCCTCTTGGACAATAATTTTAGGCTCTATTTATGTGAATTTATTACCCTATTTGAAAAGTTTTTGCTCAACACTCCAAAATATGGACACTATTTGCATTCTGTCGGATTCCACATTACTACCACTGGAATCCACTGATAACTTGTTATGAATTTAGATCATCCACCTTTCCCTTTTCGATTTTTCAAAATGTTCCCGAAGTAATCTTTTTTTTTTTCAATATACCGAGTTCTTCTAGACTCATTTCAGGCTATTCATTACTATTAAAAAAAAAGAACAACAATTAGGGACAATAGGTACATTATTTGCATTCTATGGGATTCCACATACAACCTAAACCTTTTCCTAAAAAAAACGTTATGAATTTGTATCATTCTATTTTTTCAAAATACTTCCGAAGGAATTGTTTTTTTTTTCAAAATACTGAATTCTCCTAACTTTTGGCTGAAATCTCAAAGTATTCAAAAAATTTTCAAGTTTTGAAAGCAAATAATTCAACAAAAAATTATTAAATCATTGTCAGCAATGACTTAAACTTGGGCATTTTTTACGTTTTAATACACGGCTTAAATAAAAGCTTGTCTTTAAAAAGGTTTCTTATTAGTTATTTTTTAATAGTAATGATTAGCCTGAAATGAGGCTAGGAGAACTCCGTATATTGAAAAAAAAATTAACGAAAAAAATTGATTAAAAACAAGTTTTTATTAGTTGTTAATAAAAACAGAACTAAAAAGTTAAAATATTATAAACTGAAAAGGAAAAAATGATTTCTTTCATTGTTTGATCTAGGTTATTATGTGAGTAACAGATTCAAAATCTTGCCAAGATTACCTACTTTTTATCCGCGGCAAGCCTTTGAATCTGTTACTCACAGAATAACCTGGATCAAACAATGAAAGACATTATTTTTTCCTTTTTAGTTTATAATTTTTATTTTTAACTTTTTAGTTCTGTTTTTATTAACCAATAAAAGCTTGTTTTAATTTTTTTTTCGTTTATTTGTTTTTTAGTATTTATGATGTTACCCTGAGATGTATACCCTGAGATGTTGTGCAACATGGCGCTGCATGGAGGAACTCATTCATTTTGATTCAACACTCCGTGAGATTCTGGAGCAGATAACCAATAACCATTTCAACGATCTAACATGGCTCCAAGTAACGCTTCCCGTGAATAAAGGTGGTCTAGGAATCCGTCAAGCATCTTCACTCGCTTTACCAGCTTTCCTTTCTTCATTCAACAGCGTCCAACATTTGATTGACCAGATTTTACCTAATTACTTCACCAATTCACCAGACTCTTTCTACATAGAATGCGAATTTATTTGGCTCTCGAAAACAGGTATCTCTACACCTAGTTATAAACTCTCACAGAAATCCTGGGATATTCCTCTTATCGAATCTTCATCTACAAGGCAGTATGCACTAAGGAATCTGGAGCTTGGCTTAACGCCCTTCCTGTTGCATTCCTTGGAACGTTATTGGATAATGAATCCTTCAGGATTTCTGTTGGTCTACGTTTGGGTTGTTCGATTTGTGTTAGCCATACATGCAGATGTGGATCCAACGTCAATGATAAAGGTATTCATGGTTTGAGTTGTAAATATAGTTCTCACGACACTCCACTGTTAACGATTTAATTAAACGTGCTTTGTCAACTGCTGACATTCCTTCTGTTTTGGAACCCTTAGGAATAATTCGTGACGATAATAAACGTCCAGATGGGATGTCTCTCATTCCTTGAAGCCATGGAAAACCACTAGTTTGGGACTTCACCTGTGCAGACACTGTTGCTCCTTCACATATTAATTTAACATCAAAGACTGTTGGTGGTGCTGCAAATTCTGCTGAAAAATTGAAGATTAAAAAATATTCCAGTTTGATTGATCAATATAATTTTTATCCAATAGCTATCGAAACCTACGGTTCTTTTGGTAAATATGCATTGGAATTTTTCAAAATTATCAGTCGTAAACTCATTGATAAAACTAATGATCCTAGAGGGAGGACTTTCCTGTTTCAACGTATAAGTATTGCAATCCAGAGAGGAAACGCTGCATCTGTCCTGGGTTCTATACCTACTTCTAAAAGTTTGGATGAAATTTTTATCCATCCCCCAGGATTGAGAATTTTGAGCAATTCCTCAATTATTTCTACAGTCCCACTTCTTACTTCTTCACCATCAAGGCAAATAGAAGAAGTGAACTCTGACGAAATGGAAGACACATCTAGAAGAAAAACGTTGAAGAAAAATGATTTGTTTTTCTCTTCCCAAAAAATAACTTTTCTGACATATCTCAATCCAACTCAAGTAACTACAATACCATTAGACCACTCGGACTCAATGGGTTGAAGAACATTGGCAACACCTGCTTCATGAATAGTATAATACAATGTTTATCGAACACCAGATGGTTGCTCGAGTATCTGAGAAAAGACGAGCATATGAGGGATATCAACACAAGCATGAAAGGTGCTCTGATAAAAGCATTTGCGATTGTGATAAAAGAACTTTGGTCAGAAGATTTGTCTGATAGGGTGGTAAATACTGTTTCTTTGAAATGCCAGATACAAATATTCGCACCTCGCTTCATGGGGCACGCTCAACAGGACGCCCAAGAATTTCTCAGATATTTATTGGAAGGTCTTCATGAAGATATAAACAGAGTGATTGAAAAGCCCAAACCTATTTTGATAGAAATTGATGAAAAACTGAGCAATCTTGAAAAGGCACAGGAGTCTTGGACAAGATATCTAAGAATGGACAACTCAAAAACGTTGTTCTGTTCTTCTTGTGGCCATTGTTCTGTCTCTTTTGACCCTTTCTGGGACCTTTCACTTGATATTCCACAGATAGGAAAGAATAAAATGTACAAAGTTATTATGTATATATAAATTCCCCAAAATATTAGTAATTCACTTGAAACGATTTTCGCCTTTGGGGAGATATATGGGAAAATGAAATGTCAACATGGACTTTCCTCTCAAAGGATTGGATATGAGTGATTATGCAGCAGATAATGTAGCTCCATGTCAATACAACTTGTATGCTGTATCCAACCATAGTGAAACAACTTATAGCGGACACTAAACGGCTTACTGTAAGCACCCTTACGCAGGCATATGGCACGAGTACAATGACTCCAGAATATCACCGATATCATCACAATCCATTATAAGTGAAGAAGCATTCTTCCTTTTCTATGAGCAAGAGGACACCAACTTAGATTAGTTTATTATAATTTGAATTGTTTACTATGAATATATATTAAATACATTAAAATATATTACGTTTAGTAATTTCTATCTAATTTATTTTTGAATTTTATACCAATTTTGAATAGAATCGGACCATAATTACAAAACTTCTCCGCCATTTTGGAGCCGCCATCTCAAAACTATAAATTTTGACAAAAAAATCCTAATCTCCGACCATAAAAACCCCTAGATACCAATTTTGGTAGAATCGGACCATAATCACAAAAATTGTCCGCCATATTGAAGCCGCCATTTTGTTGTTTTTCCTAACAAAAATTTACTAATGCATTGTCACCGGAATTATGTACACCTACCAAATTTGAAATCAATCGGACGATTAGAAGTGGGTCAAATTTAACTTGCAAGATTTGATTAGAGACAGACAGGCACCGGGACAGGTGAAACTAAAAATAAAAACTTGTAAAAAAAATCTTTGACCCCATAAACCCCCACATATCATTTTTGAATGGAATCGGACCATAATCACAAAACTCGTCTGCCATTTTGGAACCGCCATGTGCATTTTTGAATTTTGACAAAAAAATCATAATCTACCACCCCGAAAACCCCTAGATACCAATTTTGAATAGAATAGAAAAATTGTCCGTCATATTGGAGCCTCTATTTTGTTTTTTTTTCTAACAAAAATTTCACTGGAATTCTGTACACCTGCCAAATTTCGAATCAATCGGACGATTAGAAATGGGTAAAATTTAACTTGCAAGATTTGATTACAAACAGACACCGGGACAGGTAAAACTAAATAAAAGCTTGTAAAAAAAAAACAATTACTTCGGGAACATTTTGAGAAAATCAAAAAGGGAAAGGTGGATGATCTGAATTCATAACAAGTTATCAGTGTATTCCAGTGGTAGTAATGTGGAATCCGACAGAATGCAAATAGTGTCCATATTTTCCCAGAGTGTTGAGCAAAAAATTTTCAAATTGGATAATAAATTCACATGAATGGAGCCTAAAATTATTGTCTAAGAACTAGCAGAACTCATGTTTTTTTTTAAACCTATATAAGGAAAATCGGCAGTGGGTTCAAACGTGAGCCTAAAATTATAGTGTGATCAGATTTTTGATAAACATTCGATTAGCTCTTTGGTTCTGCTAGCTTAACGTTAGGCTAGCAGAACCCGTGATATCTCCCATAATTGAAGAGCAAGAAATTTGTCAATAGGGTAATAAATTAGCCCAAAATTATGGCCAGAAAAAAAATCGAAAATGCCAAGGTGGTTCTGCTAGCTAAACGCAGATGTATTTGGTTCCTTCCAAAAACTATTTTTGCCTTAGATATAGCCAATGAACTGTTTCTACTTTGCTCACGCTCCAAAATTATGCAAATTCAATCCTCTGCAACTTTCAGAAGAATAAACTCAGGAACTAACTTTCAATGTGGCATATCCTTGCGGTCATTTAAAGATTTAATTAGCATCTCTTGAGGATGATATGAGAATGTCAGATTTGACCACTTTTGTCGGTTTTTTGTCCATAAACCCTTGGGATCCATCATGACGAATAAATTGTGTGACTGTCACTGTGAGTGCGAGCAGTCAAGAAATCTCCGGTGACGTTACAGTGACAATGACTCTTATTGTTTTTGAAGTATTTTTTTAAAATTTCACCCTATAAAGTTTATCTATTTTTTTATTTCTCCAATACAAATTAATAGGTAGCTGAAATTTCAAAACATTTTACTGTTTAAAAATATAGAATCTTACAAAATTCTACAAAATTCAAAATTGTTTCCACACATTGCATGTTTCAGCATGATTGAAATATAATGTAGATATAGGGGATGGTTCACAGGAATTTAATGATAATCAATGATGCCTGTGTCTTTTCATACTGAAATAATATGGGAAGGGACAGACAAAATGAAGCTTTTTATTGCTTATTTTGATTTTTCACAAACTCACTTATTCACATTTTGCCAGGCACCTATTGTAGTAAGATTCTTCATAATTCTTGGCAGCAAAGGCCTTTTTTCCAACTGATATTTCATATCATAAACTGTGGTGAAATCAGGAAGAATGTTGAATTCTCTAAATAAGCCTCGGTCTTCATAGAAAATGCAAGAAAGCAGCAGGTTCAGTCTATGTCTGGTGGGGGAGTTTGATTCTGAAAATGAAAGAAGATTTTGAATTCTAAAAATTAGTTTTTTATGAATAGTTGATTGTCACTTTATTGTATCTTCAGAAATTGTATGGGAAAATTAATTATTTACTCTATCAATGCTTTGGCTCATTTTTATGGCATAGCAGGAGATTCCAAATATTGATGGTTTATGCAATGGTTGTCAGAAGTACCTACCATGTCTTACCTTTTACAAAGGATATATTCTCATCAGACAATGCATAAGGCATTAGTTCATAGGTACGATAATTTAACATCCACAAATACAACACAATTTCAATCAAACTAAAGGAATCATTCTTCAACTCTCCAGCCTCGATTCTTTTTAAAATATTAGGAACTATCACATTTTCTATATCAGTCAAATTGAGATTTTTGAAATTTAAATTACTCAAACACCATAACAGCCTTTTTATGTCTTTCATTCTGGGAATATCAGGAGAATATTCATTTGTTGAAATAAATTCCTTCTCTTTCAAGAGACTGATACATCTAGTTGTGAATAGTTTCAGAAGATTTTGATCATAATGTAAGTAATCCGAATACAGAGCTGAGATATGACTCAGTGCTGTAAATGAATAGCGTTCATGAGTTTTATTGAAGAAAATTGTACATGAAATTGTAGTTAATAAATTTTCAGTTTGATATCGGTTATGCCTGATTGTCTTCAGGAGCGTTACGAAAAAAGCAGGGTCTTGTAAAATACTGAGGTTATCTTCCAAATGTGTTACAACTTTATCCAGAAACACTTTATTATCTATTTTGGTGCTAGCTTTGAAAGTGGCATTGCAGATTATGCACAATTCTTCTGTGGTTAAACACTTGATTGAGGTTTCTTTGAATGAATTGATACAATTTCTCAGAAGCTGGGGTTTAACAAGTTTTTTTCCTAGTCCAATATAAAAAATCAGGTTTATGAGCTCAGTTTTTGAAAGCATATGTAGTCTATTGGTCAATTCTCCTACTGCTGAATTATAATACTTATATTCTGTGATTCTGTTTGGTATAGTTCTCATATAGGCAAGTAGAATTTCCAGGATTTCGCGAGTTTCCAAGTGCTTTACTCTTCTGCTACATTTATCATCTAATTCATTCAGTAAATTCAAAGATGTATTTCTTCCATGGATGTTCTGATAAACCCTAAATTTCTTTATAGTTGATACTACTTGCTCAACATTGATGTTTTGAAACTTAATATCTTCTGTGGATAGAACAAACATATTGGTAGATTCTGAATCATTACTAGCCCCTTCATTATTCAAATAATTGATCAAGCGACCAGTCAGTGTATTTTCATCGAGTTCTCTTATTTTATCTCCTGTGATGGTTTTGTATAAATGTCGGATATGTATTTCATGAACTCTATCTACATTTTCGAAAATTCGGGAGAAAAATCGTGAAATTATGCGCATTATTACATAACGTTATCTACAGGAGACCGAAAAAAACATTTGAAAACACCATTTTCAAAAATTAACACTTGACTAATGACTAATGACAGATGCAGATGATAACAATTGTGATACTGAGGTGCGTTCGAACCATAGAATTGTAATTATAAATACTGACTATAGGTTTGTTCGAGTTTCAATTTCAGAACGGTTCAACAATCGTTCTTGAACTGCGCAGAACTAGTGCGCACTCGTTTCCAATCCTAGGACTGTTTGAGAACGGTTCACGATTCGTGAAAACCCGAACGCGGCAGTGATCCAATGAATAAGGACAGCACAAGAGAGAGAGAAGAGAACAAGAGATTTTAAAAATAACATAACCCTATTGTATTGAAAAACCAACCAACATTTTTTTCAATCTTTATGAAAATTTCAGGTGGAGTTGAGTAAATAATGGTCCCTTATGTCAGAGATCTAATTTTTTATTCAGATTTCAGTATGGACGAATTTATCTGTTTTCAAAATGAAATGATTGTCCCCAGGATGGAGATGAATATTTCAATAGAGAAAGAACTCTGGAAGCTCCTTGAGCTGTACCATGTACATAAAAAAGAATAGGTTGAGAATTGCAAAGTGGCAAATAAATTCAATTTTTCTGCACTTTAGATGGTACAGTTGACGGAATCGCATCACAAACAAGCCCTATAGTATATTCGATGAACACTCTGCACATATCTAGATGGAGTTTACTCATTGCTGACAAACCATAAAAGACCAAAATACATTTCTCACTGCCTATTCGTTTAAGGCCTGCATCTTTTTTGGAATAATATTCCGAAGCTTCAAACTGTCCTTTGAGTCTATTGACAATATCTCTAGAAACCCTGAAAAGGAAAAAATACTGCAATATATATAATATGAGCATTTTAGGAAAAATTATTGGTAAATATATTCCATCATAACATTTGTAGCTAGATTTTCAACATGTTGTACAGAGCACTAATATGTTCTAAGATAATACCTATACATGAATTTTGACGCACCTGAAATGTTCAATGCTGAATATAATGGTAATGTCTCGTCAACGTAACCTTCATTTTTAAGTTTGTCTAACAAAAGTTCGGGAATCATCACATTAGGTACAATATTTTCAGCAAGGAACTCTTCACCACTACTATCAAATAAATGTACGAACTCCATAATTCATAAAATGAATGAAAAGATCAAATTAGGTTTAAGGTTATCAACAAATGATCGCTCTCCTTCTTATGGCAAATGCTTATGAGCATTCGTCAAAAAAATCCCAGAACGGTTCTTGCTCGAGGAGAGGTACTGATTTCGGACAGTTCTCACAGTTCTAGGACCGTTCCAGGACGATTCTGAGAAAAACCCGAACGCGTAACAAGGCAGTCCTAGAACAGTTCAACAAAACCCGAACGCGACCAATTCTTCTGCGCAAACTCCTGACAGTTCTAGAACAGTAATTGTTCGAAGTCGAACAAAGCTTATTATAATTACAATTCTATGGTTCGAACTAAGATGTCTAGAAACCCTGGTGCTTGCACTTATACCTGTAAAAGTTTGGGATCAACTTGGCGACACTTGGCCTACTTGATAATAGAGATCACTAACGTTTCAGATGGCGCTAATTTCATTTCAGTAAACTGAAACAACATACCACACAGGGTGTGTTTATTTCCCCAGCATTCGTTTTGAGGCGAACTGTTCGCCGGTTCTGATTTTAGCTTTACTATTGGTTGAAAAGAGACATCTGTCAAACTTCACCAATAGCAAAGCTAGAGTTAGAAGCCCCTGAACATTGCTCAAAGAAACCACCTTATTATTGTTTTTCGTATCATTTGAGAGGTTAACTAAATATTTTTTCGAAGATTGAAAATAATCACGCAGTTTCTTTGATGTGTGAGGTAAATGAGTTGCAGAGTAGAGAACAAATCCAATAGATTATTGTGTAGATATATTCCATTGACTTTTCTTATCGAGCTCTGCGCGGTGATGGTTCTTTTTCGTGACTGACTTCCAAAGGAATTTTCAATTGTAAGTACCCTTCTTTCTATGAGTTACGATGATTATTCAATTCCTTTGTTGCCGGTGGGCAAGGCATTCAGGCCTCCCTCGTTTTATTTCCAACATTTTGTATTTTCAGTTGGGACAAAAAATGTTTTAGCATTATTGCAAACGGGAAATAACCAATATATTTTCTATGTTTTTCAGCACCTGACATTGGAAGGAACCTTGAAATGAAATGGTGACAAAACAAGATTTTATTATGAATACTTTGTCTCATTTGAAATATGTTCAGACAGATTGATGAACATCAGGAATACCAAAACTCCTTGTGAAATGACTTCATATGAATTGTTGGATAAACTTTCTTCGTTTTGCAGTATTATCGGGTGAGTAATTTGTTGCCTCATAGATGTGTTATTTTTTTTGTTAATGGCAACCCAATTTTTAGGATCATTTCTGAAGACGGGGTATAATTGTAGACACAATAATTGAATTATTGTTTAATCCAAGTGAAATAGATCAGAGGTTTTCTAAATTTCGAGTGTAGTCTTGGATTGGAGAGTAATTTTAGACTTTGAAATGTTACAAACCTTATAAAATAATGTCAAGAAACATTTCTCTACAAAAAATACTTTTATCAATGAGTCAAATAGCATATAGGGAGGTAGGTCCACCTTCGGACGCGTACGTGTTCGGACAATGGTTCACCCGTCTTTGTAGGATGACGATTCAACAAAATATTATGCAGTTCCACATACATTGCTGTCAGTTTGAATCTGGTTGTGATCGAGAACTTCTGTTTGCGAGTGGAATTCAGAAAAAAAAGTAAAAAGTTACTTTTCCCTTATTTTTTAATAATTTAGGTATTTGATATTGGGTATTAGCTATGTCCTGGCCGTTATATATTATTTATTTTGTACAATTATAGGGATATTTTTATTATGAAATGAATGGACAGGGTCATGTTGTGACTTTGCTATATCAATTTCTTTGGAGGTTACGTTGACTACAGGTTCGGACAGTGTAGAGGGTGAATCTCCGAGTGTACTATATTTCTATATAGTACACATTCGGACATCCAAACGTGAACTTTACTTCTATATTATCGCAGTACTTATATAAAAGAAACAAAATATATTTTTAAGTTTTCTTGTATTTGAACGTGAACATTTTAGTTTGAATAAATGTTTTTTTTAATAAGAAGAGTTGTCCAATCCTGTACTACCTTATGTCCGAAGGTATCCACCCATAGTACCTACACATTCGGACACTTTTCAGTAATTGACATTTGATTTTTTTATCTAAAAAGCACTACTTCTGTGCCAACAAATAACATTTTTTTTTTTGAAAAAGTATATGTTATCAATGTAAAACAAAAAATTCTAGTTTTTTTCAAAAAAATGCCACAATTCACGACATTTTCTGTTTTTTGTCCAAAAATGGATCTTTCTCCCCTTCTGAAAAAATATGATTTTAATCATTTTGACTTGTTTTGTACAGAAATATAAAATATTCCAATTTCTCCCAGAGTTCCAGATACCTACATGGTTGGGATATACCTTATTCATCAGAATAAAAGAAAACAAATTCCTATATTTGATTATTGAAAATAAATCTGGAAGATGTGTTTATAAACATTTATTTTCTGAAATAGTTACATATAAAATACATGATAAATAAGAATTCTCTCAAATGTAGTACTTCTGGATGAGTTGAAACCTACGAATACCAAGGTAAGAATGTTTTTGAACAATCACGGTTCAAGCAACTACAAAACCATCTGGCTTGAGGGGGACTGTCTGTTAGGGGGTCTATATATTGAAATATCAAAAGAGTGGTTTGGTAATGAGAGATAAATGTTCATTTGGAGTATTTTTCCAAATTGATTCCAATCATAGTTTTATATAATTTTGATGGTATTAGATAAATAATAGAATTTTATACTTCAAAATATTGGTTGTTATTACTGCTGATAAGTGGTTATAGTGCCTAGTTTAATGACTATGTTGATCAGTGTTGATTTTAAAAACTAATTTGGAAAGTTTTGACTCATATAAAAAAATTAAAAATTCACAAAATTCCAATTCATATAGTGAATAATAGGTTCATCTTCAACCTGTCAATAACAAGTTGATACCTAGATTGTACATTGGGACATTTATTGGTTCTTGCTTATTTATAAAAGAATCTGATAATATGAAAAATTGTATTAACCAATTGTGTAATAAATATTTACATACTGTTTGCACTAGTTACAAAAGTTGAACGAAAAGGTTTATATTCATTTTAAACGGACCTTTTTAATTTCTTGAAGTATTCTATAATATATTCAATAACCATACTTGAGAATCATTTATAATTTCGTGCGATTCTACTATATTTTTCTGTAGTGCGGATGTTCCTTCTCCAATTTTTAATTTGATGAAAAATAATATTGTTTTAATATATCCATATGCAGGTATATTTATTAGTTTTCAGAGAGTTTTTAATAATTCCAATGTATTCCAATAAATATACCATCTACAGAATGCTGACTTTCACACTGATAAAAAAATTATTCTTGTTTGATAAGCGCCACTGATTCTTACCTTGTTATTCTTGTCACTTGGAATTAAAAATACATTTATATATTAACACGTTGAGGACGTCAGTACAAAAAAAAAGTCACTTAGTCGGCAATATTTTTTTTGGTTACTTTCATTCAAGTATGACTTTTTGTATTTATATATATTATAAGTTTTGAATTTAAATTGGTTTCTTGAATGATTTAATTTGCGGCATCATGTTGATCTCACGCCGTCTAAATAGAAGTCATTGTATTATTGAGCCGGCATGGTACCAATGTAATGTCACATGATGTAGTAGGCGTTGTGGTCATATGTTGGCTAGAAACAATTTATTGTTGAGGCTATGTACGAAGTAAAAAACAATGGTAATTTTTTTGAATTTTTCACTTTTATGCCCATGAAAACCATCCCAATTGATATATCTTGGTTCGGCTCATATAAGTTGGTCACTAGGCCGGCGCTTGATTGCCTACCATTTATTTAGCTTATAACGCGAGTCCGATGAGATATACGCTGTCTGAGTGAAAACATGTGGGGCATCACATTAATGCTGAGCCTGCCCTGTATAAAACAAGCGTGGCAATCCCATGAACTCATGCCGTACTCCAAGCGTGGTAAAAGAAATTTGTTTATAATTTGTATAAAATTTAAGAATACATACAGTATATGGATAGGTATAAAAAATTGTATGCTGTACTCTCAGTTTTTTAGATACCCAAAAATATATTCCAATAATGTGAGCGAAATATCTTTCTTCGTTTATAATATGTATAAAATTATGTTTTTTTTTCAGAATTCAGCAATACAAAAGTCTTCCATAATTTGGTATAAACTTTTTTAGTTCATAAACATTGATAACCAGCATAGGGATTGATTCTGTTCATTGTCGAATTAATGTATATAATGTAATGGATGAAGTGTAAAATTTTTCAAAAATTAAATTTTTTGTATGAATGATAGTTGTGAGTGGTTCTAAGTGATAATATTCATTAACCACAAAATTCCTTGTTCATATTTACGAAAGAAAAGTTACTAGTGGCCAAAGGATGTATGAGAAAATTGTTTATGAGTATTTCAAATGAAAGATTAGTTTTCTGTTTGTTATTTTGTCACTTGCCACCTTCATCGTATCAACCCTTCAAGTATGTTCATCTTTTTTTTATCTCTCCCATAAATTCACCATCCCAATTATTCCGTGGGGAATAGGATTCACTGCTGGATTATTTTCAAACATGAAAAATATCCCTAAAGTAAATGGGACTAACCAAGAAGTTCACATTTACGTTTCTGAAAATGGTTTATTTTCAGATACTAACAATTCATTGTCATGGAAGTGTATCTGTTGAAGAATTATACTCAGAGTTTCATAGTTCATTCTTTGGCAATAAAAAAAGATATGGAATGAAATGGTGGGACGAGAAGAGTTTTTTTTCATTATCATGATACAAGTAGACTTTTTGTATACAGTAATATTTATCAGTTAATATTTTTAAATCACATTTTGTAAATGTTTACATATTGTGTAAGTTGTATTTCTCCAACAGAAAATATTGAACGTATTTTCTAAACTGTTATAATCATGAATCTCCCAAAGTAATTTGTTTACGTAAATAGGTCTACGAAGTGCAATATTGTGAGATGGCATGTCATAATCCATGTTTATATTGTGAAATTCATTATTTTTTAAATATTCATCAAATTAAATAACCCTAACAAAGCTTTAACTCTGCTTCAGAATTTCAGAAATTTATCTGCACACAATCTCTGATTTTTGTGAATTTTTCAGAAAATTAACTTGGTGTACAACCCAAAAACTTGTTTGGTGGACTATTCAACATATTTTCTCTCAAAGCTGAAAGTCGAATTGAAAGAAAATAGAAGAATGTATACAAGTTATGAAGACTAATGTTGAATCATTTCAACATAACTTAGCCATTTTGGCTAAATGTTTGGATTTATTTTTGAGCGCTCTTTCATTGTGCTCTTTAGTACAGCATATACTCAATCTTGAGATTAAATATGCTCTCAGTGTATCTATTGATAGTTCTTCCTGATGGAGTCTACAACCTATAGAACTTTTAGGAGAGAAATTTGTCAATTTGCCTAAAATTTCCGAAAGACAATTTCTTTTTAGTTCACTTTCAAAAACCTCAGATATTGCAGCCTCAACATCATGAAGAAAATTTATCAGTTTTTTAGAGGGAAATGTTAAGAATCCTCGGCTCTTATTTTTTATGAAATAATTGAACTTTTCATCTCCCTCTCCCAGTATCGTTTCCACACATTCTCCGCATTTGGTGTTACTTCTTATTTTTTTTGCCACATATCCACAGAAATAAGCGAAAGCTTCATCAATGTTGGAGAAGTCTTCTTCAAATTCGGATATATTTTCTCCTATTTCAATATCGAAAATGACTTTTATCTTTTTTTCTTTCAGATCTCCAACATGAAGAAGAGATTTCATCATTTCCCTCAGTGACATTACTTGTATTGCATCCACCTGCTGCTCTCATCATCCCAAAAAAGTGCTGAAAATCACAATTGCAGTCGATAGATTCGATAGAATTGATGTATCATAATTACCTCCAAATGATCTTGATTCAGTCTGGATGTCATCAAGTATTTGAAACCAAGTTCAGATAAATACTTCATCAAGTCAAGTGTACATGAGACTGTTGCTCTGAACCCTTCATAAGTAGAATCTGACAAGAAAACATCTTCAGGAGAACATTGTTTCCATAAATCCAAATATATCAAAAATGTATCTAGATCCTGTAAATAATTCAATGGAAAGTTATACATGTAATTTATTATGTGGCTTTTATGTTAATTGTATGGTCCAGATGGATGAACTCATATAACAAATACTTTCAAAATTGATTTTCCAGTGCTTTTGTGCCTCAAGATTGCAAAATGTATATTATTTATTCCAGGTTGATTTTAAAATGTGTTTTTATTATATAGCTCTGAAAAACTATTATTAAAGTGGTCATATAATGAAAATGTTTCAAGAATATTTCAATCCATGTGTCCATTTTGTGGCTCTTCATACACGATAACATTTCTCCAGATTACTATTTTAAATATATTTACCTCATATTCTTGTGAGTTAAGTTTCAATGCAGTGTCGGGTGTTGAAGAATTCATAATATCAATGAGTCTATTGATTTTTTTGCAATAGATAATTGTTGGATCAACATTCCTGAATATATTTTTGTTTTGATATATGCCCAAAGCTAGAGCAGTGGTATTGCTATACAACTGGAAAATAAACAAATTATTAAACAGTTTTTCTATATTTTTCATTTGATTATACTCATTGAAGGTTACCTGAAATGCTAGCCTTGTATTCATCTTCTCTCCATATTTTGGGTAGATATGGCTTGTTGTCAACCTGAATGCCATTTTGAATTCTTTAGCTGACTCATGTTCGAAAAGTTTTTCAAAATGGGAAAACATAACCCAACCTTCGGGAATCTTAAATAATTTGTTTATGATATGTGATAAAATGAAGTATGGCAGGCATACCCTAAATTTTTTTTTCTGGATTAAATTATTCCTTAAACATTTCACGAGATGGGGAAAATCTGAGCACATTCTCAATTTCGGGATTCATCCATGGGGTGTTCACACCAAGGTTCAGGCTATTCTCTACACCAAGGTGATTGAGAACAAAACCCCGGTCCTACATCAATGTAAAGTCCTGCATTCTCACAAAGAATGACACACTCCAACATTATTTTGGATAAAATCTCCCCGGTCACATCACCTCCACTAAGAAAACAGGCCAATGCTTGAAGACCGTGACCTGCAAATGGTTGGAACATTATGACCAATGCATGGTCTCCAAGATTGTTTTCCATTTTCTTTGGAGTATGATCTCCCAAATCAACAAATCCAACAAATTCCATCGTATTTTTGTCAAATTTTTTTGTTTTGGATATTTTGCATTCATCCACCAATAAACATCCATGTTTTTCATACTCCTCCATATGTTTAGTTTTTTCCTTCAACATGGAAAAACTTCTTTCAAATCAAATGTGCGTCTATGTTTCTAATGTACCTAAAAGAATTGAGACATTTAATATACAAACTTCGTGTAGTTGAATTCTGACACTGAAAAATATATTTAGTAGGTATTTATGGAAATATCTGAAATAAAGTCAACATTATTTTTGTAGAAATATTATTTCCAATTTCACGAAAAAAATCTGTGAGGTGTTTATAACTTTTTTGGAATTAATTGTGATAGATAAAAAAAATCACGAGCATTACTGGAATATATTCATAACTGACCATATAATACCAACCCAAAACCCAACCCTTCCTCAAACTAATAATTATATACAGAGTTCCAGACCATTTCAAAAGTTTTACAGGTTCTTCAAAGAATTAAAAGGCATTTGAGGTGCTCTTCCATAGCAAATCCAAAAAATATGTAAAAAATTTTAAGTAGCATTGATTTGAAAGAATTAAGTGTTGAACATTATTTTATGTGATTTGGAAGATTGTTATATTTCGAAAGTCTGGTGAAATAAAGAATTCATGGTTTTTGTATAAATAGTTCTCATAACATATCTATTATTCCTAGTAGCATGGTTGTGTATTTGATGACAAGTTATATATTCCCCAAAGTAAGAGGGGCATAAATTATGCAATATTTTTAAAATAAATGCCATTGAGAAATAGAACAGTCTATCATTTACAGATAACCAATTCAACACATTCAGCATCAATTGAGTAGGTGTATACCTGTTACATCTGAGCACAATATGCATAGCTCTATTCTTAAGTTTTTGGAGAGCAGCAATCTTATTATTATTCATCAAGTAGAGCAGACTAGCACAGTATTCATTGCGGTTGTATGATTGTTCTATAAACTGTTATTGAAGTTTGAACAGTTAAATTTGATGTGACTCTAGACAGGAAGAAAAGCTATTTACTGATTTTTTTTTTAATAATTAAAATGATCAATTAATGGCAAGGTATTGATCTGGTCTATGTCAATTTGACTATATTTATATGTCATTATCATTGCTTTAGTTTTTTGCACATTCAGCTTTAGTTTATTAATATTCAAAAATTCTGATATGTTGTTCTAAGAGTTATTAATCTTTTCAATTGCCGTATTTAGACTTTGGTCACTTGCAACTATTATAGTATCATCTGCAAAAAGACTTTCACATAGCTAATATCGTTCAAGTAGAGAATGAATAATAGTGGTCCCAATCAGCTACCCTCTGTACTCAGAAGGCCCTCTTAAAATCCAAAAAACTATTACAATATACTTATCTTTGTCTATCAATAATTTCCATTTTGAAATTGTTGCTTGTAAGGCTGTTTCGCAAGAGTGGTTGGCTAAAAATCCTGACTGATAATCCATTAGTAAATGGTTCTTCTTTATATATTTTATTTGTGAGTAAATTGCCATTTCTAGTCGTTTTTCCATATAGGGTAACGTATTGAGTGGTCTGAAATTAGCTGCCTCAGTAGTGTTAATAATTTTTGGAATTGGTATAACTGTACTAGTTTTAAGTTGTTCTGGAAATTTGCCAGTTTCAAGATTTGACGAAATTCAAAATGACATGACCAATTACTTGAAATATACTTTTCAAAACCCTACCATTGATTACATCAGAATTACATTTATCATCTATTTCACATACTATACTTTTCAGTTTGTTGAGAGTTTTTCAAAGTGTGATATTCTACTTTCTATCTGAGGAAGTTCTACTGCTGACCATGGTGCTGTGTGAATAATAGATTTTATTTCTGTAATGCTATCAAGGAAATATATGTTGAAGTTCTCTGCCTTATTTGCATCATCTTTTATTGAGCTGATGCAACCATCTATGTTAAATGTTATAATACTTGGAATTTCAGGATTATTTGGATGTATAAGTGTTTTCAATGTTTTCCACATTTTTTTGGGATTACGTATATTTGAGTCTATTTTGTTTTCATAGTATAGTTTTTTCTTCTTTTTAAGTGTATTCACTTCTGCACTCCTACATTTCTTATAGTTTTCCCACTGTATTGTTTTTTCGTTCATATTAGTACTATTTCTAAAAGTCGATAAGCTTCATTTCTGATACATCAATATTGTTAGAATTATATCCATTTGATTAATTTTTTATATTTTATAAATACAATCAATATTATTAGAATTAAGTGGCCATTCAGATAATATTAGTTTATTATCCAATTCATCTAGTTTAGTCTAAGAATAATTCCTGAAAGTTATTTTCTTTATATGAAGACTAGTCTATTACTTTATGCCAGGGTTGGAAAAAATAATGATTTTTTCAATTAATCCAAAAAATTATGAATTTAAAAAAATCACGATTTTTTAAAAAAACGTATAGTTTGATTGAATTTTGCGAGTGCTATAGACTGAGCCAAACGTAGATACTAAATCCTGTAGTAAACCAGCGATTGACCGAAATGTTTCAAGTATGGAACTAATAGTTTGAATCAGTTTATTGCCGGTAATAGTGAAACTAAAATCGAAATCAAAACCGTTCAAACCTGTAATGTTCGAGAGGAAGTATGTCACACCACTTGAGTGGTGGATGGCACAAAAAAATATGTTTGAGAAAGAGGAACAGTAAAAAATTTATCCAATATTAAGGCAACTATTTGGGGCGATAACCCCTTCAGCATCGGTTGAAGGATTATTTTCCACATTTGGAATTAGTTTTTTTGTTCAAATATTATAATAATGACATTGATATCGATACAGCACAGTGACATATGATTTATTCAGATACTGTTAGACCTTAATTTTTAAGTTTGATAATCTGAAGTTAGAAATAAATACCCTTGATTAAATCATTGATTTTTACTGAAACAATCATTTGATTTAAATTAAAATGATTAAATCATGCCAACGCTGCTTTATGCACAGCTTATGTAAAACCTAGGTTCCATTTGGTTGTCATTTCAAAATGCTACATTGATCAGTTAGATTCAGTATCAACAAAGGTAATTCATGAAGTGGGTGTAATTCGAGATTGGTTATGATGACAATCTGCTGCTTTCCTATCTTTGGAGAATCATAGAACCTACTCTGCATGTTCATCTTAACTCTTTTGAATTATTGTTAGGACAATTGAACTTTTTTTAGATCCTCAAATTGAAGGTGGGTCTGAGTACTAATAGATTTAGAAAAACAATGATTTTATGGAGAGCATATGAATATTAGGTAATAATAGAATGCCAAAAAATATACCTGCAATCAGCTGAGTTTACTTCATCATTCAGTATAGTAATTGAGATTCATTCCCTCAAGATTATTTTTTAATTGTGATATCTAGATTAATATGCTCCACATGATCTATTGAATATCAGCTTGTAAAAATTAAAAATGTCAGCTTGTAAAAATTAAAAATGTCAATCAATAATAAAAAATATTTATCTTTACAATTTCATATTGTAACGTAAATAAACTTAACTTGGTTTAAATAATTTATTTCACACTGAATCTACAACTTAATTTATATTACTACGCCACTGTATAGCTCGATGGTATGGGCTCGTTCAGACTGTGTCTCTGAGACTTGAGGGTTGCCTATTTATCTCCGATACAGCATTCTCGATGTTTCGAATTCTTTCCGTTGGCGACCGGCGTGTTCCAATTGTTTCCAATATTGACCGTTGTCTTCCGCGGCAGAGCGCACTGGATGGTTCTCGAACATCTCCGGGGATGATCTCATCGCTGTCGACGGCAACATGTGAGGCGACAGGTCCGGCCTAGGTTCGTTACATTGCCCCCTTCTTAAAGACATTTCGTCCCGAAATTTCATCCTTGGAGTGTGACGATATCTGCATGACTCCCCATATCTGCACCGTGAAGTTCGATGGAAGTAACACTCCACGGTCTTCATGATCGGTCGTGGAAGAGGGTTACAGCAAACCAAAATCTTGACGCCGCTGGATCTGAATATCGCCTCCAGCATACTTCTTATGACTCTCCAGTCCAACCCATCAATACCACAGGACAATTTTGGAATTGCTAGATCCACCAGATTCTGGTCCACCATAGTATCTCTTAGTTTGGTGAGACTCTTCCAGACATCTTCATAGGACGGTTTATCTTGGGAATGCCTCTTGGTAACTAGGTAGTAGATGTTTCTCTGGCCTTTCTTCAACTGTAGCACCCACCAACTTCTGGATTCTGCTCCCGCAGTGTTTGGAGTTGACCAAATTTCTTGGAGAACACTACGGCGATGCCCCTGGACATTCGAAGATCTTCTGCCACACAGTGCGCTAGTGCGTAGTCAGCAGGCACCTCGAAAAGGTCTCGTGACTCCTCTCTAGTAACCCCATGTAGAACTTTCTGCCCGTTTGAATACAAGGACATAAACTTCTCGAACGTCATATCATCCTCCGGTGGCTTGAGGGTGCGAACTTGGTCATGGTTTCCAGCGTAAGGGGCCAACCTGTTGAAATGGACGACCCTTGGTTTCCCTCGGGGTGGCTTATGGATTCGGTACACAAGGTCGTTTATCCTTTTCACGATTTTATACGGGCCTTCCCACGAGTTCCGCAACTTTGGTGATAGTCCACGACGACGTTTGGGGTTGTACAGCCAAACCAGGTCATCAACCTTAAATCCTCCAGCGTCGGCCTTGATGTCATAGGTCTTCTTCATTTTATCGCTGGCACTCTGGATGTTCAACCGGACTCGTTCGTGGATGTCGTCCATTCTCTGCCGAAGTTTGCTGACGTAGTCCTCTCCCGCAGTGTCTTGTCCTGGCGGTATCCCAAACTTCAGGTCACAAGGCAGTCGCAGTTCTCGGCCCATTATAATACTAGCAGGAGTTTGACCGGTTGACTCGTGTACTGCGGATCGATAGGCCATCAGGAACAAATGAAGATACTGGTCCCAGTCTCTTTGATGGTCAGAGACAACCTTGGACAAGTGGCGGTTGATCGTCCTGTTCACCACATTCCATCGGACTGCGGATGTAGGGCCGTGGTTCTTGTCTTGCGGATGTTCAGCAGTAGACATATTTCTTGGAAAAGGTTGGATTCGAAATTTCTGCCTTGATCCGAGTGCAGCTCCATTGGAATACCGAATCGACATATCCATTCTTTCACCAAGACGTCGGCGACGGTGATGGCTTCCTGGTTGGGCAGGGCATAGGCTTCCGCCCACTTACTGAAGTAGTCCATTGCCACAAGGATGTATTTATTCCCGTGGTCGGATACGGGAAACGGGCCGGCGATGTCAATGGCGATTCTCTCGAACGGGCTGCCTACGTTGTACTGACGCATCGGGGCCTTGGGTCGTATTCGAGGTCCGTTGCTAGCAGCGCATACAGCGCACTTTCTGCACCAGTCCTGGACGTCAGCTTGACAATTGGCCCAGTAAAACCGTTGCCTCACTTTCTGCAGGGTCTTCGTCACTCCCAGATGTCCTCCGGCGACTCCATCATGGATTTCCCGCAGCACTTCCTCTCTTCTGTTCCTGGGAACAATTATTTGGCGTCTGTCTTCCCCACCAATATCGGCCTCCAACACACGTTTCAGGATCCCATTGTCCAGAATAAGAGAGTTCCATTGTGCCCAATAGGACTTAACAGCCGGCGAGTAACCTGCAACTTCCTGCCATGATGGTCTTCGGGTTGCCCTTCTTCCAGCTGACAACTAAGCCAAGGTCGGGTCTTTCTCTTGGTCTTTCTGGATCTTGCTGTCATTCCAGTTGTCATCCATTGCCGCGGTTCTACAAAGTGTTGCTTCTTTCTCTTCTGCTCGTCGGCAATGTGAGCAATCATCTGGACATGGTCTTCGCGACAAGGCATCTGCATTCTTATGACTAGTTCCGGCTCGATGTTCGATCTCGAAATCGAATTCTTGGAGTCTCTCGATCCAACGTGCTACTTGACCCTCAGGATTTTTTGAACTGTAAGAGCCATTTTGCTAAGCGTCTTGCTGAAATAACCAATGACCTTCTCCTGGTTCTCAACAGGAATCTTCTTCCATACACGTACTTGTAGAAGGCCCACTCCTTTACAACAGCTAACAGCTCTCGCCTGGTGACACAGTAATTGCGCTCTGGTTTGCTAAGCGTCTTGCTGAAATAACCAATGACCTTCTCCTGTCCCTCCTGGATCTGAGATAGGACAGCTCCGAGTCCCACGTTGCTGGCGTCCGTATCCAAAATGAATTTCCCTTTGGGTAGGGGATAGCTCAGTACAGGTGCGTTGATCAAAGCTCCTTTCAGCTTCCTGAATGAGTCTTGACACTCTTCGGACCACTGGAACTTTGTTTGGCCCTCCGTGAGCCTGGTCAGTGGTTTAGCGATGTTGGCGAATCCAGCACATATCGGCGATAGTATGTGCATAAACCAAGGAAACTTCGAAGTTGGTGAATGTCTTTTGGGATGGGCCAATCCTTAACAGCTTTGACCTTCTGGTCATCCACTGCTACTCCTTCCCCAGAGACAACGTGGCCGAGGTAGCGTACTTCTTTTGGAACAGATGGCATTTCTTAGGGCTCAGCTTCAATCCGGAGTTCCTCAGTCGCAGGAATACTTCCTCCAAGTTTTCACGTGGTCCTCGAACGATCTGCCGACCACAATTATGTCGTCGAGATACACTAGACACGTGTTCCATGAGAGTCCCTTCAGCACTGTCTCCATCAATCTTTCGAATGTGGCGGGAGCATTACAGAGCCCGAATGGCATAACGGTGAACTGCCACAATCCTGAGCCGATGGTAAAAGCAGTCTTTTCCCGATCTTCCTGAGCAAGTTCTACTTGCCAGTATCCACTCTTCAGATCAAGGGTCGAGAAAATCGTGGAACCAGCCAACGTGTCCTAGGGGGTCATCTATTCTCGGGAGAGGGTAACTGTCCTTCTTCGTGACATTATTAAGTTGGCGATAGTCTACAAAAGCGTGTCGATCCATCCTTTTTCTTCACCAGTACGACTGGAAGGACCAGGGACTGTCAGATGGTTCGATAACTCCTTCTTTTCCCATATCGCTGACTATTTTGTCAGCCTCTTCCTTCTTGGCAAGAGGAAGTCTTCTTGCTGATTGCCGGATCGGTCGGGCACCCCAGTATCAATCTTGTGCTGGACCACATTAGTTCGACCTCCTTTTCCTTGTCCAGTATCGAAGATGTCTTGGTACTTCTTAACTAAATCTCTTAGTTTGGGCTGTTGAGCTGGTTTTATATCTTTGGAAGAGATGGCAACTAATTTTTCTAGTTCTGTGGGCAAGTTGTTGGGTTGGCTAATCGTACCTCGTTACCTCCGGATCACTGAGGAAACTGACGAGCAGTGCCCCAATATTGTTCCTTTCTTCAAGGTCACTGGAAAATAATTGACATTCATGACCCTTACGGGCACAAATTTGTCAGCACGCAACAAGGTCTTCCCTAGTGCAATCCCTCGTCCAATTTTCTCATCATGAAGTTTGGGCACGAACATCACCACGTTTCCACTGCTCGTACTCCCGTCCAGGCGAGCCTCCAGAATGGTTTCAGCCCTCTCAGGTACGCTTACATCTTCAGCCAACAACACACGGATCAACCCCTCACTTCTCCCATGAAGCACCAGCTCTTCTCCGTTGACACGTAGGACGCCGTCTTTGAAATCAATTTAAACCCTCTGGAATTCATGATGTCCATTCCGATGATTGCATCGTCTTCGATGTCCGCTACAAGTGCCTGATGTTTCACTTTAGTGCTGCCCAAAATTATTTCAATCGGTAGCTCGCCATATACAGTAGCTGGCTCCCTGTTGCTGTGCGTAGCTTCAAGTTGTCGGTTCAATCCGTTCCGGTGTTCTGGCAAAGGAAGGCCGAGAATTGTCCTAGTCGCACCTGTATCTAGCAGCATGGTGCAAGGCTCGTTATTGATGAGACCGTCTACGAAGACACCTTTGTTCTGTCGTTGAAGGATAGCGACATATGCGTTGTTAACCGGGGCTTGCCGGACACATGCCGACGATTGCCTTCTCGTCGACCTTTTTAGTTTTCCTGCATCGGAGTCGATGAATGTTGGACATTTGCTACGCACATGTCCAATTTTGCCCAATTCCGGCATCTTATCTGTCTTCTCTCAGGCAACACTTCCTTCATCACTTTTCTTATGGCAGCTTCCAAGTTAGCAGGCTCCTGTGAGTCTTCTTCAATACTTCGAACTTTACTTTGGTTTTTGCAGGATTGCTTTGCTGCCTCAAATTCCAAAGCGCGTGCCAGTGCGTCTATGAGATGTGTTGGACGAGCTAGTGTCAACGCTTGTCTGGTTTCTTGGTCACGGAGTCCATCCAAGAATGCCTGAACCGCTAATCGCTCCATTACATTTTCCGGTGTGGCTGGATATGCGAGACGAACCAAGCGTGCAATGTCAGCTTCGAATTCTTGTAAGGATTCGCCCGATTTCTGGCAGCGTTTTTCAGTTGGGAGTGGTATACGTGTTCCAAATGGGCCTGGCCATATCGTAATTCTAGATGTTTAATCAGCTGATCATAGTCCTCCTGTTCTTGGGCGGTAAGAGTTTGTAGAATATTCGTCGCTTCTCCACGTAATGCAAGTGTTAGTGCTACAGCTCTTTCCCCTGCATTCCATCCATTTGCTTTGGCCGCTGCTTCAAACTGTCGGCGGTAATTTTCCCATGGAGTTTTCCGTCGAATTGAGGCGGCTTCATGGAAAGCTTCCTATTTCAGAAATGACCTTGACATCTTTTATACCCTCTTGAACTTTATCCAAGTTCAAACTCAAGTCCAGCATTGCATTTTCGTTAACCATCTCTGTGGAGGGCGCACTATTAATTCGTTTTTCCAGCTTACTGATCGTTTCCTTCATTTTATCTACCTCCGTGTTCATTTGCTCCCTAATTTTATCTATCTCTGTCTCAACGGTTCCCATTCTTTCTTCTAGAAAATTAGCCATACCACACAATTCTTTTTTTAGGCCTTCTGTGTTTTCCAGGAACTTCTCTTCCAGGCTTCTTGCATTTTTTTCCAGGCTTCTTGAATTTTCTAGAAGCTTCTCTTCAGATTTCTAGAATTTTCTTGAAGCTTCTCTTCCAGATTTCTAGCATTCTCTTCCAGGCTTCTTGAATTTTCTCGAAGCTTCTCTTCCAGATTTCTAGAAAGCTTCTCTTCCAGATTTATAGAATTTTCTTGAAGCTTCTCTTCCAGATTTTTAGCATTTTCTTCCAGGCTTCTTGATATTTCTTCCAGTTTATTCATTACCAAACTTAAATCACCTCCGGGAACTTCGAATAAAAATGTTTCGGGGTCCTCACCTTCTTGTATAAGTCCTTCTGCAAGTCTTTCCTGGAGTACTTGCTTTTACCTGTTGTTTCCAGTTCCTTTCCTCCAATTCCTGTCTCAATTCCGCTACCTTCAAATCCGCAAGGGCCACTTTTCTTGAACACATTTTGTCTTTGACGAGGTATCAGTCTGTTTCACACGAAAAGTTTATCAGTTTGTTAAAATTCACTTCGCGAATTCTTTTCCACGGGCCACCAGTCTATTGTCTGTTTCACGCGAAGAGTGTATCAGTTTATTTTTCTGACTATCCACTCCACGATCACTTGTTTATTTTCAAAATCCCACTTCTGACACCAATTGTAACGTAAATAAACTTAACTTGGTTTAAATAATTTATTTCACACTGAATCTACAACTTAATTTATATTACTACGCCACTGTATAGCTCGATGGTATGGGCTCGTTCAGACTGTGTCTCTGAGACTTGAGGGTTGCCTATTTATCTCCGATACAGCATTCTCGATGTTTCGAATTCTTTCCGTTGGCGACCGGCGTGTTCCAATTGTTTCCAATATTGACCGTTGTCTTCCGCGGCAGAGCGCACTGGATGGTTCTCGAACATCTCCGGGGATGATCTCATCGCTGTCGACGGCAACATGTGAGGCGACAGGTCCGGCCTAGGTTCGTTACAATATGTTTAGAATATATTAAAAAGACTATTAAAATTATTTGTTAAGATTATAACTATTGAAGAATGCATATTCTGTAATCACAATGGTTCAAGGAATATTCTATAAAATTGTCTGGACCTCTGCATGGGGTTTCTAGTTGAAGAAAAGGAAATAAAAATATTTATGATCATCGTTTTCAATTTCGAGCCATACTCGACCAGTGTCAATCAGATGATTCAAAATAATTTAAAAAGTTAGTAGTCTAATGTTGATTTGAAATTGTAAATTTTCCAAATAATTGTTTTTTATCAATAGAATGTTTTTACTTACCTTGAGAGTGTGCTTGGGCATGGCAATGGTAGAATATTATTTTCCCTCATGTGGTTATAGAGCTTTGGGCTCTTTATTTTCATCAGGATACAGGAGTATATCCAGTCAAGGGTATAACGTTTTCCTGTTTTTTACATGCACTTGCCTCACAACAAGTTTTAATCATATTTTGTTGCACTTCTGGTAAGTCCTTGATATAATTGTCAATCTTTTTCGAGTCAACCAAATCTTTTTTCATATTAATAACAATTGACTCAAGTTGTTTCCTCCTCCTTCTCATATAAAACTGTTGCTTAATTTTCATTTTTTTTGATACGGTACACTTTTTCTGTTTATCGCCTTTCACCCTAAGTTTATATTTGAATTTTGAGCAAGCTCTACATTCATTTGCATTAGCAGAAATGAAAATTCTACAAGAGCTACTCTGGCATTTGCAAATTTGTCTCGTATCTAATCTTCTCAAGTACTCTTCTAAAGCATTTACCGTAGTTATAGATTCCACGATATCTACAGCTTTGTTTATCGCATGAGCATATATAGAGCCAGCTGTAAGAACTACTGATCGCTCTAAATAGGGAATGTTGTTATCTCCTATGGCCACTTTGGAAAATACAATATGGTTTTCTAATTTATGAAAACTCCAGTAATGAGGAAGACTAATGAAAATGTCATTCCTAATCAAATAAAACAGATTTGTGACTATATCAGATTGAGTATTAGGAATGTCTGTTTGGATAGTGAGAGGATTCGCCAATATAGGTTTTGGAATAGGAGCAGGTGGACCAGGGTCAGTGCTACAGGACGGACCAGGAATTAATTTCATCGGATGTTCGGGTATGGTTTCACTGAAAAATTCAGAGAAAAAATCAATACCAAATTTATTTTTATTATAAAAGTACATATTGAAACAATTTTACAATATGAACCGTCATGTTTTACTGTTTGGATCAATTAATATTATCTTGAGCAATTAAGGAATGTAAATAGTCAAATAACACCTTAATTATAAGATTTTCAGCAAAAGTATAATCAATTATTGTAAAAAACTGTTCGCAGAATAATATAGGATTATAGATAACTATTCAAGTTGTACCCATTTCGAAAAGAAATTTCTCCACTGGATAACCCCTCTGAAAAATAAAAAGAATTCAAGTCAATTTATCTTTGAAACAACAAAAAGGTCTTATAACCTGAATGACTATAATATGGATTAAAACCTACCTCTAATGCCAGTGATCAAAAACATGATAAAAGTGATGATTGAAAAAAACCTGTTTTTGAGAAGGAACAATTGGACGCTGAGGTGGTGGGTGGGTGTTTTTTTAGAGGATTTGTTAGTTTAGTAAGTATTTAAGTTTTGTATCCTATTGACAGGAATGAGAACAACTATACAACAATAAAGGGCCACAACTGATATAAGTCAATATAATGGAAATTAGATTGGGAAATTTGTCGAATAATGATGTATTGGTGCAAATATCTTTTTGAATACTCGTTTTTGAGAGATGTAGCTTGTTGTTATATGCTTGTTTCCAAATGATTGTAAAGTCTGATAACTGTCTGTGAGTTGACACGTTAAGCCCCAACATTTCCTTGGGACATCGATGTATCAGGATAAAGACACACAGCAACATTTAGTTTCATGCCGGGAAGGTGCTATGTACTACACGCTTCAATGTTAACGTTATTGCAAATTAAGACGCTGTTTGTGGGAAAATTTCAGTATACAGAAAAGTTACATCAATGTTTGTGTTTAATTGCATTATTTTAGTAAATAATCATTCATTATGAGAAATTACAATCATTGATTGAATAATACAATCACTAAATATATTTTTGTAACATTGTGTTCCTGGGTGTTCAGTTGTGCAGATGATATATTTCAACCGATTAAAGTGGGGGGTATTTAAAAAAGTTAACACCCAGCATTAACAATAATCAGACCCTTTGGTGGAGCATTTAGTGCATGTCAATTAATGGCATTGCTTATTTATTTTTGAGCAACATCATGTGTATTATACCAACTTTGGTCCAATTTAGAAAAAAAAGTAACACTAGATTAGAGAAACGCGGTTGTTTTTTTTTGGTCCAGACCGGAGTCATCCATGTAGAACCTCTTTTTTTTTCAAAAATCAGCTGCCAAAATTGATTTTAATGGTATTGACATTTTAATCAACAAAACCTGGTCCCAACAAAAACGATTCTTTCCAGGGCTTAACGTGTTGAAGAGTAAGCATTACAGGACTTATAAACTTTGTTGATCTGCCCGAGATATTTTTCTGCAAATCATGTGCTATATTTACTTTCCTACCAGAAAGTCCTCACAAAACATATAATGGGTCAGGTGACTTGTTCAGATGTAATATTAAGTCTATGGTATCATTAAAACGAAATGCTATATACAATGCGGCTTTTAATAGTCCCCCCCCTGTTAACTTTTGAACGGTTCGACGTAGAACGATGAAAAAAAAAAGGTATTGAATGAAATCACCGATACCACTTTTTGAAATGAAAGACATTGTGAGTGCCCGATAAATGGCGATGGGGGGCACATCAACTTACAAATTTCAAATATTATGGGGGGTCAAGTGGCACATCGTTGGAAAGATAACTCAATTCCCTTTTCAACAATCTAGTTTTTTTTTCAATTTCGTTAATACGTTTTTTTACAATATGCATGTGAAATGTCAAGTATAACAAAATTTCAAATGCATATTGTGAAAAAACGTTTGAAGGAAATTTAAAAAAATAGGATGGTTGAAAAGAGACTTAGATAATCTTTTCAACGATGTGCCACATGCTATTTGAAATTTTCAAGTTGATGAGCCCCACCCGCGCCATCTATCGAGGGATCACAATGTCTTCTATTTCAAAGAGTAATATCAGTGATATCATTCAAAATAGTTTTGGTCCCGTTCTTCTATGTCAAAGCGTTCAAAAGTTAACATTGAGGGGTGAAGGGGGGAGGCTATAAAAAGCCGCACTCGCAATTGTGATTCCGTAGAACAACTATAGTTGAAAGAAAAATAGAATTACCTTTTCAACGATGTGCAAATCGACCTCTATGCCTTTTGAAATTTTTAAGTAGATGTGCTCCCAACGCCCTCTGTCGAGTAATTGTTATGTATCTTCTCTCAAAAAGTAGGACTGGTAATACCATTCAATAAATGTCATGTCTCATTGTTTCACATCAAACCGATCAAAAGTTATTGAGGTAGCGGTACCATTAAGATACGCACTTATATTTGACATATCAAATGCCTATTGTGAAAAAACGTTTAAACGAAATTCAAAAAAAAACAGGATGGTTGAAAAGAGAATCGAATTATCTTTTCAACGATGTGCCACTTGACCCCCCATGCTATTTGAAATTTTCAAGTTGATGTGCCCCTCGCGACATCGGGCAATCACAATGTCTTTTATTTCAAAAGTAGTATCGGTGATATCATTCAATACGTTTTGTTTTCAATTGTTCTACGTCGAACCATTCTAAAGTTAACAGGGGGGGAGACTATTAAAAGCAGCACTGTATATAAGAATAAATAGCTATACTCAATGAGTATTACTCATGTACTCAATATTGAATGAAACTGAATACTCACATGCGTAATGGTTTTGCATCCTTCAGGAGCTTCTTCTCTCCAATGCAATGGCTGGGAAAATGTTTCGAGCAAATAAATGCAACAGCAGGGAGATATTTTCCGATAGAATCTGACCATTGCTTGCGTTTGCTCTCATCCTAGAGAATAGAGATTATTTTCAGCACATAAACCATCAACTGTTTTATTTCTAGATATCTTCACAACTGAAGTGGGATTTCAAGGCACAGTTATGAAACTAATATATTTTGCTGTCCTGTGTTTATTTCAGAATGCCTGATTTTAGATAGATTTGTTCTCTGGACCTTATGGGATACGTGATTCCTTTCTTTTATTTTTATATTCATCAAATATCACAAAGAAAAAGTTTTAAATAGTTTTTGTTTTCTGGATTATTCGTACTTATGATTTATTTGTCTATTGCAGTAAATCCGGTAAATATTTAGTTACATCACTCATGCACTCCGAATATGGGGAAAACACTTTTCTTACGTGTTTTTGCCTCCTGAACACGAATCCGGAAGAAAAATGCGGCGGTCTCACACCGTTTCAGAGTTATATAGGTTTTTCAACTGAAACTAACCTCAAATTCAAGCACCGTTTTCTCGCACAAAAATCACTCAAAATGCCTCCTTCTTATTACCAGCATAAACAATACACCCTTAATCACTTATTTTCGGCACAAATTTGCACAAAATATCGACGTTTTTACCGAAAAAATCATATTTCTCACACCGTTGCATATGAACAATTCTAATTTCTTTGACAGATGACATTTATTTACTTTTTTAATTTTTCATGTTGGTAATAAATGAATCGGACTGTGTAAGAAAGAGGATCTTTTTCGATAAAAACGACGATATTTTGTGCAAAGTTGTGCCGAAAATCAAGTGATTTAGGGTGTATTGTTTATGCTGGTAAAAAAAAGGAGGCATTTTGAGTGAGTTTTGCGAGAAAACGTGTTGAAATTATTTCGGAAAAAGCGATGTAACTCTGAAACGGTATGAGACCGCCGCATTTTCCTTCCGGATTCGTGTTCAGGAGGCAAAAACACGTAAGAAAAGTGTTTTCCCCATATTTGGAGTGCATGAGTGATGTAACTAAATATTTACCCATATAAGATGCTGGAGATGTCAAAAATAAAGTTTTGACATTGAGCGAGGAAATGTTTGTTTACATTTTTTGACGGCGCCATCTACCACAGAGATGGCAGAGAGAAGCTCCATTGACTTCAACAGGTGGTGTCCCCTCGAAAATCAAAACAATATCGAATCAGTCCCAGCCATAGACAAATTAAAAATAAAGAGACTGTTTGAAACATCGGCGATCTTGACCACCAAGTTTTTGGTACGGCCAGTCGCGCATGGAGGCGCTGCCCGCAATCAACAGACGACTGACATGATAATTTTCCAATTTCGACATTTGTCAGAAAATGACAAACCACGTAATAATTTCAGAATAATTCTACTGTTAATTGTCATCGAAAAATTAATTATAGAAATTATACTAATGGACTTGAATTATGAACCCAACGTCGAAAATGGAATGTTTTGTTATTCGAGTTGACGCTGAAATTCCTCGAAATATTCTTTCACAAGGTAAAATATAAGCTGCTTTTCACAAACTGATACTTATTTCCATCCATCAGTTGCAGAAAGTTTTTCACAAACTGATACTTATTTCCGTCCATCAGTTTCCATTTTCTATCACCATTTGAGAAAGTACGAAGAGTATCATCAAACTGGAGTATTTGTTAAGTATACCCTACTCGTTCTCCTTTGTGCTAATAAATGAACAAAATTATTGAAGGTTTGTTGTAAATGTAATTTGTTTTTATTTTGGTTGATTTGATGATAAGACTGAAGAATATTTTCAATTTTGTTGTTTTTCGGAGTTTTATTGTTTTGTCTGTAGTTGTACCTTATCCTAGATACAATAAAATTGTTTTTATAGTGTTCAACTTATTATTCTTGTTTTATAAGATCTTTGATTTTGTTCTTGATATCATGAAATAAAGATTCACTTTGAAATTTTATTTTAACCACGAACGAACTAACAGATTCTACGAATCGATTACTGTATATATTTTATTAGTGATCGATTTGCCATTCCTGTATTTCATATGATACAACCATTCATATGGAATAGAAGAATGGCAAATCGATCACTTATAAAATATATACCATATCAATCATATAAAAGTAACACATTTGAAAAACCCGCCTTATCTCATTCGGTTCTACCAACTGTATTTAGTTCGGCCAGTTGCGAGATATGTCGCCACTGTCTAAACGTGGTGCCAACTTTTACTGCAGGTTTGACAACTCTCTTTATTTTTAGTTTCTCTATGGTCCCAGCACCAGGGTTTTTAGACATCTTAGTTCGAACGGTGCGGAATATATTGGAGTTGTTTACATTAGATTTGTTTTGGTTCGCAGTCAGAATGGTTCTGAATCGGTTCAAAGCAGTAGGACAGTCGTGACATGGAAAACTTCGTGCGAGTCCACTTCGAATAGACAAGTGTGCGGCTGTTTTGAACGGTTCAGAATCGCTAGAACCGCGAACCAAAACAAGCCTAAAGTCCGAGTGACTGAAGGTTCTGGAATCGGAAATATAGGTTATGATATTGTTAAAAAAATACGAAAACCGGAGAAAAATATTGTTGACAATAGCAGATAACTTTTCTAGAATCTTGTTCGGCAATTGTAAATTAAATGTTAGTGTTAATGGTAGGGAATGACAATGGTATATTCGAATGCCATGTAATGGTTTCGAAGCAGTTTTATTAAAAATAGCTCCTAGGTTAAGAATTCGAGGATATAGTATGAACTTGGTAGACCATATATTCCTCCAAGATTACAACTAATATCAGTGAACAGTATTAAACACATACACATAAACAATCTCAATCTGTGAGAGTGTGAGACAAAGCATAAAGAGATTTTCCGTCTCCCAGAGTTATGTCAATTTTGTGGAGTTAAATAAACCCAGCTATTTTGTAGAATTACAAGAGTTAACTCTGTAGCGAATACTCGGGTATTTTCGAACGACAGTCTTATAGTAAAATATACACAACTTTACGATTTTCGAACGCTATTTAGTAAATTCTACTCGATGGAGTTAATAATCGAACCACCTCTGGTTGGTTCGACTGCTGGAAGGTTATGTCAAAGAGTAGAGTAACAAGAGAAATCACTTACCCTATTAATGAATGAAATAGTAAAATCGTATCAAAATCCTCCAAATGCTGTCACTTTTGATTTCATTCATTTAATCAGAGATTGGTATAGATGTGGTTTAGCCAATTAGGAGTCAGGAAAACCTGTCATGTGACATCAAGTGTCGGGGATCGTACACGACGAAACGCTTCGGACCTTCGGGTGTTTTCGTATTAAAAAAAGGTAGGAAATATCAAGATTTTCGAATGGGATGAAATATTAAGAGAATATGTTCTCATTTATATAGGCATGAAATTTCAACATTTCATGATTTATAAATGATTGTTTTAGTCTTGAGAATGCGTCGAAGAGTTTCACTTATTGACGATGGATATATAATATGGACTCCATTTTTGTTGGTTAGGTTAGGTCAATAGACCTTTTCATTTAAGCATTTTCGCTGTGCGCATGCGGAACCAACGTTCACGTGTTTTATTTTTTTTGGAGGGGATTTAAACATTTTTCGACGAATCAAATGTTGAGAATAAATGTCACTTGTCATCAAATTTTTGGTACATTCAGTGTCGTTCGTTTGGGTCGGTAATGACTTTAGAAATTTTGTAAGTGTCGATTTGAACTCTAAACCACTTTTATTACTTCCCGTCCTGTTGATTAACCTCCCAGTTCAGTTCAGAAACTGTTTTTGTGATTGTGATATAATAATCATGGTTCCAAAGTGCATATCCTGTAAAGAGAAATTCATCGAGAATCAGTCGAGATCTTTCCACCGGTAAGTTTTGCTGTTGATTTTCACTACAATTATGATAAACTAAGTGTCTATTAATCAAGTTGAACTCTCTAAAGTTTTATTCAAATCCAATTGCCATTCATTCTTTCTCGCCTTATTGAATCTCAAAATCTTTGCAGATTTCCTTTTTGGAAATCATCCATCTCAGGTCTTGATAAATATCTGGAATTATTCAAAATGCAAAGGATTCATTCATCAATACAATTCAAAATATTTTATAGAACAAAATATAAGGTATTTCTGGGTGATTCAACCTGCGCAGGTCTTCTGGGGTGGCACAATTCTGTAAATACCATTAACTATTTTCTTGGCCTATGTATGTTTCAAATCGAGTTCATCCCATCAATTATGCAAGATTCCTATAACCAACGACATGTTGACGAATATTAATTTTAATGGAAAATTGGATTGTGAATATTTATTGTGAAATTTTGAAACCACTTTATATCATTTTGAATACCTATGCAATTTATGGACCTGATATCAATGTAATAGATTTCCTGAAGAACCTAGGAGAACTCAGTGGTCATCTTTTCTGGGGTTGGAAGGTGTAGATACCATTGGTAAATTTGTTTGCTCAGATCATTTCACCGAAGAAGACTTTATTACGAAACCTGGTGGTAAAAGATATTTGAAGTTTGGTGCCTTGCCCATCATTCATCAGAAGCCTCCAGTTAGAACACCTCCAAAAATGTGAGTTTCTTTTCATTTGGTTCAGTAGGTAGTATTTTATTTATATTAATAAGAATCTGTCAATATAACAGATCGATGGGTTTTTGACAAAAACATTGTAAGCAACAAATTTGTTGAAAATTGGATTTTTCAACCAAATTGTTACTTATGATAATCTACACGTGATTCAACATATTATTTATGCTCATTTGATAATAGGAAAAGAAAATTTAAGAATTAATCTCATTTAAAAAAAAATTCTTATTTTATTGTAAACGCCAATATTGTGAATTGGGGTTGTTCACGGCTTTAAAAAAAAATTTTTTAAAGGAAAAAAAATTAAAATTAATTATGGCACGACTGAAAACTAACTCAGAAGCTTTTTTTATGAATTGGTATTTAGTGTTTTTTACATTGAAACTTTGATACAATAAAATAAGGCATGTTCCGAAAAATAACATTACCTTGACCAGTTCAAAAATGAAATTAAATAATGTACTCTACAGGGTGTTCGGACATTTACGACAATATGCTACTGACAGATGATCGTAAATGCCAGAAAATCTTGTCGGTTACGATTCTGTTTCTGTCGCTTATGATCATATTTTATTCCCATGATGACAGAACAATGTAACACGTAAAAACCTAATAACGATTACTGCAAAGTGGAGTGAACTTTAACCTAAAAATTGCATTACGTTATATTGCGAGATTAAGCTTTGTAGCTGTTCAAAATATCGAATTTGATACCAACAAAACATCTCATGAGTATCTTAAGTGACAAATCCAAATCGAAGAAACTTTGAAATTGTTTTGACAAACTAGCAATATTCAATGAAAATAATAACTTGCACTGGATTTTATTCACTTGAACGATTTTTCGCCGAAATAAATAGAGTCCTACACATTTTGAGAGTTCTGAGTATTGAAATGAAGACAGTGTATGAAAAAAAGCTTCCTGTGGAATTTTACTTTTATCGCTTATGATGTTTTGTCAAAAATCAATCGATATTGTCACTAGAATTACAATCTTCAGCTTGTGTCTCTGAAAAAGTTCGCATTCAAAGGAATAAACACACACACATTTAAAAAAAATACACACATTTTTATATTTTAATTTAAATTTGAATAAAACTGTACCAACATTAGATTAGTTTTGAAACACTATTTTCTGTTCATACAAATTTCATGGAGACTATGGATGTTCTTGAGCTGCCTAAATTAATTTTAAATATTTCTGAATATATATTTATATTCAATTGTCATCCAGTACTCAATGTCATCCTCATATATAAATCTTCAATTTATAAATATAGGGAATTTTCTATGCAGAGAGAGGTACTACTCACATGTTTATCATGCTGTATAACTTGTTACTTATTATAGAGATAGTAATAATTTTATTTTTTGTAGTACATTCGATTTGCCACAATTTGGTGCCATTCTGCCAGAGGAATCTGTGGAGCCTGCTAGGAAAAGGTATTCTAAAATGTTAATAGTTATCGTTATTCTGGGGATATTTGTATTGTTGCTGGGAAGATTCTCCCTCTAAGAGCTAATTTTGAAGATACCTGGAGTGCGTTCGATTATTAACTCCATCGAGTAGAATTTACTAAATAGCGTTCGAAAATCGTAAAGTTGTGTATATTTTACTATAAGACTGTCGTTCGAAAATACTCGAGTATTCGCTACCGAGTTAACTCTCGTAACTCTACAAAATAGCTGGGTTTATTTAACTCCAGAAAATTGACACACCTCTGGGGGACGGAACATCTCTTTATGATGTGTCTCACATTCTCACAGCTAACTTAAGTTGAGATTATTTGTGTGTATGTGTTTAATTTTGTTCACTTATAATGGTTGTAATCTTGGAGAAACATATGGTCTACAAAGTTCATGCTGTGTCACTCGAATTCTTAACTTAGGACCTATTTTTAATCAAACTGCTTCAAAACCATCACATTTGAATATACCGTTGTTTCCTACCATAAATACTAACATTTAATTTACAATTGGCGAACAAGATTCTAGAAAAGTTATCTGCTATTGTCAACAATATTTTTCTCCGGTGTTCATCAACTTTCATTGATCTTGACATTTCTCGTTTTTTTTTAACAATAAGTGTGGATTCATGCAGCACAAAATAACAATTATCAAATAAAAAATAACATTTAGCAATATAAGTTGAACTCTATAATTTTCAATGACTATGTTCATGCAGACAAATAACAATTATCATTTAAGAAATAACATGTAGAAGTTGGCCAACTTTTATCTTTTTACATTATATTAACGAAATTTTCTTCTAGTGTGCAACTAGTACGCAGATGACCGCGGATTGGTCAAACCGATGATGAAAATAACCTCACTTTTTCTAATATTTGGGGCATTGTTTTTGTTTCATATTGATTATTGGACATTTTGAATTTCACTTGTTTCTTATTATCGAGGGGACATGGAATTTCGAAAAAGTAGATTTATCAAATTTAAATGCCTCGGATCTCCGTCTTGTGCGCATTCTTACTTTTTATTTCTTAATTGTTATTTTGAGTGCATGAATGCTACATTTTAATTCTTGTTAATTGATCATTGTTATTTCTTATTCGATAATTGTTATTTTGTGCTGCATGAATCCACACTAACAACCTATATTTCTGATGTCAGAACCTTCTGTCACTCGGACTTTGTAAACAACTCCAAATATATTCCGCACCGTTCGAATATTACATGAATAGTACTCAACTCCAGAGTAAATTTTAGAAACCTTCAAATACTTTACTCTACTCTAGGAGTCTATAATCGAACGCACCTCTGGGGACGACCTCCGACTCAGTAGCTGACAGATCAGATGTAGTCAGTCCAGATCGATTGTGATCCATCATGACAGATCATGATCATAATCAATCCTGAGTGGTTTCCAAGTCACTAGAGGCACACAGATATTTGTGATGCCAATATCTGAAAAACAATATTTTAAACCTAACAGAACATAGTCAAAAGCACATTCTTTCACTAAAATGAAGTTTCTGGGGTCCCTGATCCAATCAATATTTGTCAAATTTACACATGCGCTGTTTTTATCTTGATGATATGAGTATATGTGCATGCTACAGTTATTGTATGTTGACTTTTATGCAGTCTATTGATAACTTGAAATTTCAGACTATTGGAAAAATCTATATATAGAGCATATATACACAATTTCAACAAAATTCACTCATATTTTCTAAATGGTATATTTTCCTTGTACAATCATAGAAAATATTTGGAATACAGTTCATAAGACACTTTTCAAATATCATGTTCAAGTATTCGTGAAAGGAGGGTCAGAATAAGAGCGGAAATATTTTAATTCAACCCAACATTTCGGTTATTGTATTTAACGATAATCGTGGAAAAGGATCAAAACATTTGTAACATAAACTCAGATAAGAAAAATATATCAATAATTTCGAGGGATATTAAATACATTAGTTAGAGGTAAGAGTTCAAAATGACTAGTGAAGTTTGTCAATATATTTTCTTTTGTTGATGTTGAATTTATCTTTCTTGATTTCTATCATTTCTCGTAATAGTCTTTTATTGAGAGTGGGCTGGTATTTTCGGAATCAAATTTTTTTTTTTTTATTGCTCTAGTTAGCTCACTATGGAGTAATCAACACACAAACTGATTGTTACTAAACGTTTGGCCCTGAATATTTTTTATCAGGAAGTCAAAAAGTGATATATATGAAGTTTTATTCAGGTTGATTAGAATTATTAGCAAAGCCTGAATACCAATAACAAACTTTTCATTGCAGTAATTAAAAAAGTGCAGATTTTGTGATCATTGATCTTGTTTTCAAATTAACTTGGGGAAACTCTTATGAATATCTTGTTTTCATTGAATTTTATATACAACTAGCCAAGTTTTACGATTATATTACTTAAAAATAAAAAAGAAATATGACAATTTTCCTTTTTTTTATATGATTATTTCTTCAGGTCTTATTCCTTTTTTTTCCACAGCAAGTTATACTACATATTGCATACAGAGTTCTGAAACCTTTTGAGTGAAGACATTTCCTGAAAAAACTCAACCTGGCCTTTATTTCATGATGTATCCTGTTATTCAATGAGATGTTTTCCATGAAACACAGAACATAGATCCAACTGTAAAAGCATCCATCGAAGGTGAATCTGAAGAAAGTCAACTAATACAACAGAGACCCAAAATTTGTGTATCAATATCACAGGAGGTAACAGGAGAAATATACAAGGTTTGTTTTGGTTCGAAGTCAGGACGATTCCGAATCGGTTCTAAAGAGTAGGACAAACGTAGCGTGAAATATTTTATTTCAATAAACGACTGTGTAACTACTTGGGGCGGTTCTAGGACCATCCCTACTGCAAACCAAAACAAGCCTAGTGTCTGTGCACAAAAAATCTGGCTGTGTTTTCAGTTACATTACTTTATTTTTTTGCTGTATTGTTTTTCCTCCGCCATGAGCATAGGAGAAGAGAAACAATGATCATTGGAAGTTTATGTCAATAAGTTATTCATTTGTCTTCAATTATAACTGATATTTATGATAAAATATCTTTATTGGCATGAAATTTAATACATCAAATGGCCATTGACAGTTCTTCAACCTGTGGGTTTAACAATAATTGATTTATGTATGGTAGATAAATAAATTGACAACTACAAAGTAACATTGACCAGAAGATTAACTATTTCATCAACGTGTTTTCTGGGAATTTGAATTTCTAATAAACCTCTTTGTATCATCATGGGTTAAATGATTTCCATTGTTGAATTATTTTTTTCGAATTTGCATTTGCATTTTTTTATTTAGTATTAATGTATGGTTTGTTAGTATTTTTTGTTGAATGACTTGAAAGAACTTCTGTGATATGATGTATATTTTCTGATGTTTTGTATTGTAACTTTAAAGATATAGGATAGGACATAACTATATAGAATGCTGCAACATTCTCTTGGTGCAAAAATTGATAATTGAAAAATATTTTCATTGTGTATGAATTCACAACTACTTACACGGAACAACAGTATTTTTTTTAGAAACCCAGGTATGTTATGTTCTTTTGTATTATATGTATGTTTTATGAATATAATTTTAAATGTAGACAGCAGCAGTGTCGTTCTGTAACCTTCTGCAGTTTTTGAGTCAATACAATAATGTCTAGAAACCCTGGTGTATGCACTCATATCTGAAAATGTGTGGGATCAGACGTGCGACAATATGGCCTGCTTGATTTCTTAGATGGCGACCTGATTCGAATGATTGTTGAGTAGATGTCAACACCAAAGAGCAACTCTCCTAAGAAATTTATTCGGACAATGTTCAGTCCGCTCCGAAATCGTCAAAGATGTGGAAGAACTAGATTCCGCAATTCAGCCATTGTCTTCAATCATTTGGGCAGACAGCGACCAGCGACAAACAGTTTAGATTTCTTTACTTTATTACTACATCCACCTTTCGAATCGAAGCTTCGGCTTTTCGCTCCTCGGTGTCGCCGCCGTTACAACGAATCAGTATTTTCCCAAGATTTTAGGTTATATGTATCTTAGATTACGACGAAAATAGCATAAAAAGACATTGTCGGCCTAGAATTTGATTCTTGTTTGCTCTTGGCGTTTGGCTTATTCAATTGTGGCGTTAGAAAATCGAGAATTCCGTTTTCATTTCGAATTATACATTTATTCAAAATGAAGTGCTTGGTTCCATCTTGCGAAACTGAAATGACATATTATGTAAGTAAAATATAGTATATAATACCATTGTCTCTTTATATCAGTATAGAACACTTGTCTATGCTTTAGACAATGATAGAACAATACAATTTAAATGATATTTGATTTCTGAAACACTTCAATTTTATTTTTTCAGGCTCACTCTTCCGAGGTACGATGAGAGGAAGAAATCAAAGATCAATTGAGTGACTAAAATTGTGTCTGCAGTGGGCACTCATTTAGGCAGGATGATATATATTGTGGTAAAGAATTAAATCACATTATTGAGACCTGAAGCTATCCCCAAACTGTTTACGAAAACCCTATTTACCGTAAATCCAAACAATTCAGAGGAGTTTCAGGTTAGTTGATTAAGAGAAAAATGAAAAGCGAGTAGAGAACATATATATAAACATTTTGAGTAGGTTATTTATTCATTTTTGAGAAAAATTATTCATCTTATGGAAATAAATTACTTATAGTTGGCTAGCACACCTAGTTATTTGTATTGATTACATTTTTTTAAAACCCATGTATTCATTTCAGGAGTTCGGAGATTTTGTTATCCACATCAGCAAACAGCAGGAATAAAAACATTGGGTCAATTGAAAATCAGAATGAAAGGAATATCAGTTTGGTTCAATTTCACTAAGATGAAGGAAACCTGCTTTCAGAAAAATCTTACCAAAACAAGGAAAATAGTGTCACTAGGTACTTTTGTAATATGACCAATGGATGAAATTTTTTCTTCGGAAGAGGTAAGATATTAATTGAATTGTTATGTTGGAATTTCATTACAAAAAACAGTAAATCTCTTAACCTTTCGAATATAAACTTGTTTTTCAAAAATATTCCCATTTAATGTTACACTCTGAAATTCAAAATATCTTGCACTACATTTGATGTTCTTTATTTTGTGACTTTAGATATCAAATAGTTATTTATGCAACAAGTGCAAAAAGTAAGTGTTTATTGCACTCGACGTGAAGTTGTCTGATGAGGCCATCAGGCCGAGTTGGACAACACGTCGAGTGCAATAAACGCTTTTTGCATGAGTTGCATACAATATTATTTTCAAAAAAAATTAATTAAATAGCAAAATATTTATTAATTAATTAGCACTATCGATTTGATTGAGAAAGTTAGGAACAATACCTATGTTAGGAACAATTTAACTCATTTTTGATAAATTGTATTTTCTAGTATTCCATAATCCAATATACAATAAATATGATTGATAATAATATGAAATATGCAATTGTTTAAAATGTAATACAATATCACAGAAAATGGACTAAAAATGGCGTCGATTTGAATGATTATGTTTGTCATGATCACAAAACGCTGTAGTAGAATGACAGATGAGTGCAATAAACATTTTATCAGAGGAACAAATAAATTCATGTATCATTGTATACTAGATGGATTGTGTTTCAAGTTGTTTCATTCCAATGTTGAAAAAGTCCCTTTTGATGCAACCTGTGCATTTTTTATTAGCATGTTCACAATACCAGGAGAAAACATGGCAATATTTCAATCCTTTGTGTGAAATTTTTTATATCTATGAAATCCTAAGCTTATCTTCAGTCTGAATGTCAATAGTTGGTGACCATTCCATTCCCCACTCATATAGATTGCAGCATTTGTAAACTATTAATACAGGAATTTCAATACTTTTGAGAAATGATTTTCATTATCCATTCCTAAGATGTCTATTTCAACATATTTTCTCAAGAAAAAAAGGCACATTAGGAAAGAAATGACAGCCTATAAAAATTTGGAAAGTTGAATCTTGTTGAGTGGACTTTTTTTACATTGAGAGTTGATATATCATTGAATACCTGATATATCATTGAATACCTGATAACACACTTGCTTTGGATGTGCTACGTAGTTTATTCCGTGAGTTATAGATTTTAGTACTTAAGTACGCCTTAATCTATGCATTTTTGTTAAAGCATCGTTATTATGAGGACTTTTTTCCTGTGAGTTCTGAGCTATCTAGTCCTTCAATGAGGAGGCTATCTAAAGAATAACTCATCCGCCATATCCGACCCCTTAAACCCTGACATACCAATTATGAATCGAATCGTATTATAATCATAAAGCTCGTCCGCCATCTTGGAGCCGCCATTTTGTTTTTTCTCTAACAAAAATTTCATAATGCATTGTCACCGGAATTATGAATACCCGCCAAATTTCAGCTCAATCGGATGTCAGCAAGTGCCCAAAAATGGATTACAAATTTTTTAACTCGAAATAATGACAATGACGTACGAACAAAGACAAGTTAAATAACAGCTTGTAAAAAGATGAAATCAATTGACCACGTCCATATGGATCATTGAAATAAAAACAAATTGTATAATCCCACTTGAAGAAGAAACTTATATATTGAATTTTGGGAATTCATCCAACCATCCACCTTCAGCGTAATATATTTCCGAAGCCTTTCAGAAATAGTCGAACATTTTCAATAAATCAATAATTAACTGAAAGGATAAATTTTTTTATGAAAAATCATAAGCTAATGAACTTTTCAGAGTTGCTATTTAAAAAAACAATGCGTCATGATGATGAGCATTGAAGAGCCCCAACTTTGATATATATATCACAAAATGTATTTAGCTTCTTAAAAACTTGGTATCATTCTGTATACTTGATTTTCTTTATTGCATTTAGGAAAATTATTGACAGACAAATATCTTATTCAAATATATTTGAATTTATATCTAGTAAGCCATGGAATCATGTCACTTGTGTACGTTTTTTGTTTAATCAACAAAATCTGATTTGCTTTATTTGAAGAGAATAAAATATGGAAGGTAAGAAAATTCAATAACTGTTATTTATGTAACAATATTAATTGGATTTCATATTCTTAATGTGGAATAATATTCATGAAATACCATTTTTTATTGTGGCTAGAACAAAAAAACATTAATTTTTTCTCCATGGGATTGGATTTCTATTTTTTGTTTGTTAATTCCTCTCAAATGTATTTTCAATCAATGGATTTTTCATTGATCAGGCCATATACTTCATTGAAAACTCTTTATCATTGTCATGTGGGTTATATAGATGGGGTGTTTGGAAATTTGAAAAAAATCATTGCGATATTCTCTTTCAAGGGTTTTCATTTTTTTTTCAATTGCTTGTTTTCTGAAACACCTTAACAACCAATTTTTGTATTTTTTGACATTTTTGTTTGATTCTATTTATATCTAACACATTATGTACTTTTGTTTGTGAACAATGGTATTTTTGCTTGGCGACTTTTCTGATAATCTACTGTATAATAAAAAAAACCTATGTGAATTATATGGAATGCATAATATGCATTTATATATTCTGTTGATTTCATTGAATCACATTAAAATACATATTTAACTGATCTCACTTCAATAAACCCTGGGGACTGCGAGGTATCGGAGTAATGACACACAGCAACATTTAGTTTCAGACCGAGTGGATGCTATGTGACTACATGCTTCAATGTTATCGTTATTTCAAATCAAAAAGCTCAGTCCCAAAAGTACATCGCTGTTTGCAGGTTGTGAAAATTTCAATATAACAAAAAAGTGACATACATTTTTGTGTTTGATTGCATTATTTTAGCAAATAATCATTTATTATCAGAAATTACAGATTGAATAATACAATCATCATGACAACTGAATATTTTTGTAGCATTGTGAGTTTAAGAAAAACAAGAAACACTACATTAGAGATATGCGGTCCAAATAGTCGTATTTTTTCCAGACCGGGTGGCATCCATGTAATGCCTCATTTTGTTTTAAAAAAATCAACTGTCCAAATTGTTTTTTTGCACAAATTCAATGATATTCGGATTTTTATTGACAAAATCAGGGCTTTTAAGAAGAAAAAACCTCTGGTACCAATAGTACGATTATTTCTCGCTCATAGCGGGGTTTAATGTGTTAATCATGATTCAATAATCAATATAAGTTCTCTTCACATAGTAATTTAGTAATTATGGTTTTTTGTCAAAATTATTTGGCGAGCAACATGCTTTCCTAAAATCAATAACAAAATATCAGATTATTTTTTATTATTTCCAGATCAGCAAGTACAAAATGGGAATGCTAGAGAGGAAGTGGAGACGAGAGAGGTAGGAGAGGAGGAGAGGGTGACAGGAGGAGAAGCTAGAAGAGAAGCAGGAGTGGAGCAGAGTGGAGTCCGGGGGAGATTTGATACGGGAAGGAGAGGAAGAGGTTGGTGGGGGAGAAGAGGAAGAGGTTGGCAGGGGAGAAGAGGAAGTGGAAGAAATAACAATAATAGATTGAAACTAGAAATTTATAAAATTATAGCAAAGTCAATTAAAAATTTGTGAATTAAAGTTTTATTATTTCGAGTACTGCTTTACTAAATATTGTATAATGCCTATTCATATTTGACTGTATATGGGGATCTCAAAAATAAATGGTATAGTTTTTCTAATAAAAAATCAAGTTGAAATCAATGTCTCAATACTAAGTAATAGATAGAGAAGAAATATGTAATTTTACAATAAAACTGAAAATGATATTCGTGGAAAAATAAAAAGTTATACTTATATAATAAACTGAAATCAATGATTTACAGGCATTTTTTAAAACTGAACATTGTTACTTATGTAGAATAGGTAAGTCAACGTTCAGTAAAAGTCTTGATGAACCAGGAATATTTTCACAGAGAGATCCTCATATGATAATGAAGGGCCCCCTTTAATTATTATCTTTTTATTAGCAATTACTAGAAATTATGCTGAGGATACATAATAACCTACCAGCTAGAAAACTGAATCCATCTCGAGTGCTGTGTCGAAAAGTATATCAAACATTGTTTATTCAAAACTCTATAATCACTCTCATACAAACCCAATTTTTCGGATGATGTGTGGATAACAAATCGGGTCAAAAATTATATATTCATTTGTTTTTATACTTATGGAATAATAAAATACCTTTTTATAGACAAGCTTTTATTCAAATACCCTAAAAAGTAAAAAATAATAACTTTGGATGTGTGACGTGGGTTAAGTCTTCCTGAATAAAGGAAATAATTGCTTTTTGATACTTTGTTGTTTGTTTTCTACAATGATCAACAATCATTCCTACGACTATTGAATAAATTGAGTTTTGACATATCAAGTAGTGGCTAAATTGCCTTGAACCGGCTATCTGAGATAAGAGGTGTACCAACTGTGCTAGCTGTGGTAAGAAAAATGATAACAATTGGCAGCAACGTGACGAGAGAACAGTGACGTAGCTAGCAATTATTATTACATCATTGCAATATTATACAGGGTGAAAATACTTATCTATATAAAATATCATACAATTTGGCTCATAAGAATGGCAAAAATCATTAGCAATCTTCATTTTATAAAAACAATTTATATTCAATTTATCAATACATAACAAATTGGCACCCAAAGTGTGGGGAGAAATAATAACATAATAATTTGTTATATTATCATTACATAACAATATATATATTATATATATATATATATATATATATATATGAACTTTATTTGAAATGGGACCTCCTAATGTACAATAGTTCAGAGATATACAAGTAGGCAAAATCATACAAGTAATCGTAGGAACAAATCAAATCACAAAAGTCTGAAGTTATAGGTATCCATGATCGAATGAGGGATATCACGAATGTGCACACAGGGTATATCTGCTGCAGCCTCTCTGATACTTGATTTTCGAATCCGTAAGATCTTTTCGGTTGATTGCAGCTAACCATAGAGCTCTTCTCCTCCTCGATAAGTCATTTTAACTGGTCAAAAACTTATGATTTGAAACTGTAGACACCGAGTGAAACCCGACTCTATCCCTGTCGTGACGGGACCCACAGTTAACTACAATGCAAATAAGGGGCATTTTTCTTCAGTTGAAGCACGAATTATAATCCAAAATTGGAAAAACTACTCAAATTCGCACAGAAAATCACAAAATAAACACTTTTACCACTGTGGTCGCTTATGATGAATTATAATGTGTGCCAACAGCCGCCATATTGCTTTCGTTTTGACAGGTCGATGGATTGCCTAATAACTAAGATGCCTAAAAACCCTGGTGTATTCACTAATAAGGCAGTCCAAACCACGTGACTTTTCATCTGTTAAGATGGCGTCTGGCTGGCAAACAAAGGTTATAGATTCCTATGTTTACATTGTTTCGTGAGTTGTTGAGGTATTTTTGTCGTGTTAGTTGAGAATTTTTCCCATTTTTGAGTTGTTTGAAGGAGTATTACGTGTTGAGAGGAATATTTATTGAGTATTTACGTTGCTTCAATATGGAAAGTTCATATTTGAAGAAGTTATTGAAGGAAAATCTAGACGTTGGTCAGAGGTAAATAAGAAAATGATGATTTGTGCATTTTTCTCAGCTATAGTAAACTTGTAGGCTCAAAATACTTAATGTGTTTGTAGGTATCTGATGAAGCTGAAATTAATCAAGGATTTGGACCCTTTTACATTTGCATCCGCTGATCTAGACTACAGTGTTGGTGGCATTCCACCAGTCACATACCCTGATATATTTTCGTATATTGTGTTAACTCACAGCTTTTACACATATGAGCAGATGAAAGCCTACAAAACCCTTGATGCTCACAAGTATTTTCCTGCTGGATTTGTCTTGAAAATAGGAACAAAGATCATACATGATTTTCATGTCATGGTTGGGAAGGTAAATTTTTTTTTTGTAATCAAATTCATTGTTAATCCTAAAAGTTATAATGATCTGTTTTGGTGCATCTTTTATAGATCATATTCATTGGAGTCTTATACAGTCTGTTTTTCAGGTGAAACATTCAATGAAAGCCAGTGCTAAGCCACTTGAGGTTTGGTGTATCATCACTGAAGATGGTTCAGTTTCAAGCGGCCACTGTACATGTCTGGCAGGGAATAGGGAAGTGTGTAGCCACATCGGTACTTTGCTTTTTGCTGCTGAATATGCAAACAGAAATAAAGGTACAGTTTCATGTACCTACTGATGTAGCTGCTTTGTGGCATATGCCATCGCTCTCTACAATTGTACTCATTGTGCAATAGCAGAAATGGACTTTGATACTGTGGCTGATCCAATCCCATGGTTGGTTGGTTGGTTTAAGGCTGACGAGCCAGAGACAGGGTTGGCACTTAGCTTCCCTTGACACTGCGACCAGCTGGGGTCTATTGTATCACTCTGTCGTCAGTGGTTCCTCATTCAAACAGGTTTGTGCCCCTAACTAGGTCTAGAAGCCCGTTGATAAGGTTCTTCGGACTCATGCCCGTTTCCGGGCCGATCTCTCCAAAGATTCTGTGTCGCCCACCACTTAGGGCGTCACAGTCGAAGATTGAAATACAAGAGTTAGACCCGAGGCCTCCTCTTGTCTCTTGATGACAAGCCATTCTTCAGTATCTATCCCCATGTCCTGGGTTTTGATGAGCTGAAGAATCTTTTTGGTTTCCATTTTACCAAATGGCTTTGGAATCCACTCTGTTTCCGGGAGTTTCTCAGTAGGTGTTCGACCATCTGCTGATCCCTCCTCGGTTGGGTTTACGGTTTCTGGTGCCGAGTGTGATTCAACTGGAATCTCCTCGACTTCCATACCCGCTATCGGTGTTGGGTCTTCTTCAACTGGAAGTTCCCCAAGGTTGTTTGTGTATGGGAAAGGGTCGTCCACACCTGCGGTGCCCCCTGCGCAGGTGTAAGGCAGATTACCCTGGGAGGTCGCCATGTATCCCAGAGGCTCCGTTTTTTATACCTGACTGGCTCAGGTATCATCCATCCCTCGGCACGGGTCGCTTGACGCCTTGGATTAAGCCATGTTGTGGTGGCATTTGGTTTGAGATTGACTTAGAGATCCGCAGGTTTTGACCATTTCTGGTCATTCCCACTGGATTTTCCTTGTCAACCCCGTTATCCAGCGATACCACTTGGAGGTAGCCACCTAAGTTTCCGCAACCCATCTTCATCTCTCGTAGGAGGTGAACATGTGTTGACGCAAACTACTCGCCTCAAATAAAGAATCACCTTCTCTCTCTCTTATCAAAGGCATATGCTATCCAGCTAAAGCTCTTTTCCGAACAAAAGCCACATATTGGGGATTAGAGCATGAATCTGTTGCCGTTGAAGTATATAAGAAAATGATGGAAGAAAATCATGAAGACTTTATTATTAATGAAGTGGGTCTAGTAATACATTCAAGGTGGCCACAATTAGGAGCACCTCCAGATAGAATAGTGTTTTGTGAATGTTGTTTGGGGGTAGTGTTGGAAGTGAAATTTCCTTACCTTTTATATACAAATGGTATCAAGGAATATACTAAATTCAAGAATTCTTGTGTTATTTAAAAAAATGGTAAGATCACATTGAATCGTGATCATTCATATTACTACCAAGTACAAATGCAAATGTTTGTTTGTAATTTGCAATATTGTGATTTTGTTATTTGGTCTCCATTCATTTTCTTCAAAGAACGGGTATTCCCAGATTTTGATTTTTGTGAACAAAATTCCCGAATTGCTTTGAAGTTTCATGCTGAAGTTATAATGCCTGAACTTCTGGGTAGATATTTCACCAGAAGTGAAGGCTCTGCAAAAATAAACTATTGGTGCAAATGTAAGAGTGTCGATGATGGAACCCCATTGATTAGCTGTGATAACGATGAGTGCCAAATTAAATGGTTCCATTTTAAATGTGTAGGGCTTTTGGATACAATGTTTATGTGAATTTTGTAAATAATTAGGTAATTTTTTTTGAGTTTAATAAAGAAGCTTTGTGATATCGTTGATGAGTTTTATTCAGTCAGAACCTCTGAATATCAGAACTTTCCTTTTTTATAAAAAAATATGTAGATCGAATTTATGAAGTATATCATTATATCTACTGTGAAATAATACAATATTTTTGTCCTTAATTCATTTATTGTTGAATAAATCATAGAATTTTGTTGTAAATGTAATATATTGTATTAGTATAATTATTCAATCTGAATCACAGAAAGATGCAAATCTGTAAATGATATAATCTATAAAATACAAAAACATAATAAAACTGAAAATTATTGAGGAACTATTGGAGGAAGAATGTTAATTAATGCACTGCAAACTGTGACTATTTTATCAAGAATTCATATTTCATCATTTCCTACTTTTAGCATGCTTATTGGTAATGGTCCCTTAAAAATTCAAAATTTGTTTTTGATGACTCCAATAATTCTTTCAGCATGAATACTCACATTTGCAATGTGTCTTGTTGCTTCAATTCCCAGAGGAGGCTTTTGCCCTTTGTAAATGCAGGAATAACTAATTTTGCCCCAAATATACCTAATGTTTCTTCAATTACAAATCCTCTGTCAGCTAAAACCACATCACCAGGTTTAATATAACCACAAAAATTCCCTAATTCTACCATTTGTTTGTCAGAAGCTCGACCACCCCAACCCTCACTTATATAACTGATTGTTCCCTGTGGGGTGATGCCAATTAAAAACTTGATGGTATTGTGATGTTCATAATTTGACCAGCATTGCTGTTGTGTCAAATAATTTTCTGGTTTTTCAGTGTAAAAACTTCAAAGCAGTCAATAATTATTGTGGTTTTATCTTGAAATGCTTCTTTAAAACATGAAGGAATATTGAATTGTGATTCTGGACTGTCTGGCCAAATTATTAGAACTTTAAGGAGTGTGTACATAATATGAATCATATTTTGAAAATATGATGATGCTGTGGTGGCAGACACTTCAAAACGAAAAGCCAGGTCTTTGAAATGTAAATTTAATCTTAATTTTACTAAAGTTAGTACTTAATAGTTGGTTGAATGGAGTGAGTATTGTTGTGGATGTTGAAGTCGCATGTGGTTCTATCTCAGGGAAAATAGCTATTTTAATGAATTGATAGTCGAACCCAGTATACTATTTCCACTTATGAATATCATCAATATTGTCTATTAGTCCCAGAGGAGTGTTTTCAACTTTCTTCTCCAAATCAGCTAATTTTTTCGAAGCAAACTCAAGCTGCCCCAGTTTTGTGGCCAACATGGACATTGTGAGCACAGCCTTCTTCTATCCCTTGACATGCTTGTTCTTCATCTCCTTGTACACATTCATCATTACACTATAAAATAAATGAGAAATGTTACCTCTTTTATAATTCAATGATATGTAAATTACATGACAGGAATATAACTAGATAACATCAAAATCAACAACAAACTTTAGGCTTCATGATTGGAGTGAAGTATGTAAGTACCTCGGTAGGTACTCATATTTTAAAAACAATTCTTAGGAACTTACCAGGTCTCTTGGTTCCCATGCTTCGTTGCTTAATTTAGTTCTTTTGTCTGCTCTCAATTTTCGATCCACATCAGACTTTCGTTTTGAATGAACTTGAGATTGATGACCCATGTGCTGCGATGGGACCCAATCTGGATGATTTTCATCACTCAAGGCACTAGGTTTTCCTACAAGTTGAATGAATTATATTGTTTGTATTGAATACAGGATGTTTTCAAATAGTAAAGAAACATTGATGAGTGTAGCACTTGATTTCTTTCATAGAATATACATAAAATATTAAATGCTTATTTTATAGATACATACATTTTTCTTAGGTACATGTTATAAAATGTCTGCTACATATCCTTTGGTTTCTTATAATTGATTGTTAGATCCTTCCTCTTGATAGCTGCTAACCACATTTTCCTTCTTTTTCTTGATAAATATGTGGGTAATGCACAAAGTTTTTCACAGTAGGTATGCGAAAAAAACTAAGCAAATGGTCCCGATCTGCACGGCTTCCACAATTAACCACAATACACGTTACAGGCATGTTTCTTTCGAAGATCAACTTAGTTTTCACTATTTACTACAAATCCGACAAGAAATAAACGAAATTATACTCAAATAGTTCATAAAAGCTTCCAAATTCCACAAGTAAACAAACGTGTTACTCTATTGTTTGCCAACCAAGCGCCATATTGAAATTATTTGACAGGTTGATGTTGGATTGCCTTATTAGATTTTGTTTAGAATTTTTGGGGGACAACAAATGAAAAACGTTAAATTCTGCTTAGAACTTCATTAGTAGATGGCGCGGTTAAGGAATGTTTGTTGTTTGTGTCACGCAAAATGTCAAACTTCAATTCAAACCTATGAAATTTTCTCTTTCTGTCAACATTACTTCATGCAAAAATTGTGAATTGATTGTTTACAAAGATTATAGTTCTACGAACAAGATCCCGCTCAGAACAGTTGGCGCGAAAATGAGATGAAATCCTCGAAACTTACTAGAAATGTTTACATCTGTCTGTCAAAAATCAGATCTACCTTGCGATTTTTTCAAAGTGATTTCTTCTCAAATGGCTTTTTTGGGATCATGGAAACTTCCACGAAGGAATGAGAAAAGGTAGGAGAGTGGACTGATGTCTCTAGATGATGAATTAACTTGAAAATTGAGGGGATTGGAAAATGTCCCCGATGACATTGTTCCATTAAACTTTCCGATACAAACTATTACCAAGCCATCAACTGCCCATCTCTGCCGGACTATTACCTCTCTAACAACCTTCTGATATGAACAAAATCAGAGAGTTCATTGTAGATATCATAAAATCTGTTGATTGAATCCTGGTGTGCGACAGTCTAGGCTACTTCCAGCTATCTTAGAATGACTTCTCAGGAAAAGGTGAGCCCTACTAACAAAGGCGAGGGGAGAAAACAATAATCCAAATACTTCTCTTTTATTTTTCAGAAACATCCCGCATAAGATAATCAGAGAAGGAGGGCGATCTAAACCAAGCAGTTGTTCGGAAGAACAAGGCCCACTCCCAAGATCGATAAGGCTAATGACTATGATAAGGATGATAATAACTTTTTAATAAACACATGAATTTCACAAGTAAGCGTGGACTTTTCTTTCTATGAAGACATCTTGATTTTGGCTAGTGAATTCCGAACCGTCACAGAGGGTGCCATGGCTATTTGGAAGAAAATATCCACTATATTTAGAATTTTCCAATACTTTTAGTCAGAAGATTGTCATCTCATGGGAATTTTTGTATACAAAATATATATAATATAAAAAATAAATATAGAAGTAATAATAAAATTATTTGACTTGCTAGTTACTAGATACATTACAATCACAAGTTGAAAACAATTATTACAATGGGCAAAGGTAGTTCAGAGAAGATTCAAATTAATTTATACATAGACGAGTCATTTTACTAGTAGTGGAGTAATATTAGATTTTAGCTTCAGAAAATTAGGGAACTGTGGGAACTTTTTACTGTACATTAGTGATGATGTAAGGAACAACATATAAAAAGTTACCAACCGTGAAGTGTGTGATTAATTTATTATTCAACAAATAAGTTGCAAAATTACATTGTTTATCTTAAATATTTTTATAAATAAAAAAAAACTGATACTGCCATTCGAAAGAATGTAAGATTTTATATAGAAAAGGTATATAAATATTTTTTTTAACCCGTAACTGGTACTACCCTTCTTTTGCACCATTCGTACTAATACCGGGTCACATAGACCCATATTTCAAAAATAGAATTAGGAGTTCAGAAACCAAATTTTGATTCATTCAGGTGAAAGAAAATAATAAATACAACATTGATGACAATTTTATGGAAATAAAATTCATTTTATACAGTCTGGACACACGGTACAGCAGCATTTGAGACATTGGTTTTTCACATGCTCTACAAACATAGCTAGTTTTTCGGTCTTTCTTCGGGGGGCAGAGGCCACATCTCTTCCTTTTTTTGTTTCCCTGAGTTTCTTCGGCTCTCTGGCTATACGTGAATTGGATTCCAAAAATATCCGCTGCTCTGTCGCGAATTTTGCGCGGAATGAAATTATTGTTGATTCTTGTGTGGACGTGTTGATAGCAAAGGGCTAATCCAAGTTCCTTCAGATAATTATATCGAGATATTTCTTTTCCATGTCTTGTAAATTGGTATAAGACACGATTGTTCACTCCTGATATGTTCAAAATACAATAAAATACTGTAGTGAGCCATCTTCTGGATCGACGAGATGTACTATAGTTGGCACAATTTTTGTCTAATGCATCAACACCGGGTTTGGTACTATTATAAAATAGTATTATATCTGGGTTTTTTTGTGGTATTATCGACTCGATTATCATGGTGCATAGAGGATAGCAAAATGCCACTTTTATTTTGTTTTGGGACGTAGCTGACAAGAGTAAGGTCGGATGTGAAACCAAAAATGGAGGAACCTACTTCTCTAGCTTTGGATGGTAAAAATGCAGCAGGTATTTCTCTTTTATTTTTTTCATAGTTCCTACAAATGTCAGGCCTTTTTCTTTCAACATCCGAGCTGCCTCAATTGATGTATACCAATTGTCTGCAGTGAGATTACGTTTCGAATGATAGAACGTTTCCGTAATTCGCATAACAACTTGTGTAGGGTGCGAAAGTGATTTTTCCTTGAATTGTTTGCTACTCTTTGGTTGTTTATTAATTTCTTCACCGGTATACACTTCGGCATTGCACATAAAATGTGTTTTGGAATCAGCAAAAATCTGAATTTTTATGCCGTACTTAGCCGGTTTGTTCGGGATGTACATCCTAAAAGAACATCGTCCTCTAAATGGAACCAACATTTCATCCAAAGTCAGGAATATTCCGGGAGTATAGTTAATTTTTGAGTTTTCAACGAATATTTTGGATATAGTGGATATTGGAGCAAATTTGTCTGTTTCGCGTCGCTCAGCTCGCGTTTCGAAGACATCAAACCTAATGGCAGCCAAAAGGAATAGAAATCTTGCTAACGTCATGGTACACCGAAAAATATCTCTACCTGTTCCATCTGCTGCCCAAAGAGATTTTAGATCTTCATGGCCAGATTTGAAAATTCCTTGCAAATATAATAGGCCAATAAATGCTTCCACTTCAACTTTATTGGTGGGTTGTATAAAACGGGGATGAAATTTATATCTTGAGTTATGTTTGGTTTTGAATGAGCTGTAATTCACTTTCATTACCTCAATTTTCTTGTTGGTGTTTATACAATCTCTGCGAAAATATCGTCAGAAATAATCAATCTCCATGCTTGTATGGAGATTCAGCCGGGGGATTTTCTCGTGCAGGACCTTTTAGCCCTGGTAGAATGGTATGAATATTCTCTGCCCGCTCTCGTCCTCTAACTGGAGCTTGTTGTGCCCATTTCATACAAGGTTTTGCTGTTTTCTTATTCAATCTTCCATAAAAAAATCTCCTACCATAGTTTCTTCTATCTATACCAAAGTTTTGTTCATTACTATTCTCGTTTTCACTTCCGCTATACTCTGTATTGGCTCTACAGTTTTCATCTTTTTCGGGCACCCACTCATCATCTTCACTATCTGTATCATGAACACTAAACAATTCATGATCAGATTCTCCTTGTTCGCTTTCATCCCCATCAAGAAGAATAATATTCGTTGCATCCATTTCATCATCCGCTGACATACATTGGGAACCTGAAGGACCTGCTTCATCTTCTATTGTAATTTCTTCATCAGCCCAAAAATCTTCGCTGGTCAATATATCAGCAAGTTCATTGTCATGTAAAGGTTTTCTTGTGTCCATATTCACTGTAAAAAAAGGGATATTGAAATTATCTAAAATTATGAAATAATCAGTACGAGGTTTTAAAACATTGAGTATACTTAAGTTATGATGAAACTGCAAAATATTTCCTAACTACTATCACCGGGTCTCCCAGACCCTAAATAGCACGTAATTCGTTGAAAATGCAAAACAATCGACGCGATCTACTCAACAGTCGAAACAGTATTGCAGTAGAAGAGAAGTCACGGATCATCAATTATCTGCGCTTTTTGACTCGAAAGAGAGGGGTGTGCAAATAAATCGCTGGGTCGTACAGACCCGGTAGTAGCAGTTACGGGTTAAATTAATACGCTGCAGATTTTTTTTTTCTTACGTACGGAAACGTGAGGTAGGGACTCTGAAGTGTATCTCTTGAGGAGCACGTAGCCACGAGCGTGCTTCACTTAATTTGTTAAAACTTTTGATCTAATTGATAAAATTAAGTTACCAAAATTTTAAATGAAAGAAGGAAGAAGTAGTTAACGAGTTGTCTTGTTTTCAAATGTAAAAAAATGAATAGGAATAGTACATATATGAAGTTACGTCAAAGTAGAATTTTCTATAAAATCAATTAAAGATCTGCCATTTTTTAAATTTTCAAGATAAACATCTGAAATTTGTACAGTTCAGTCCCAAAATGACACTTGAGAAGGTGTGCAAATGATAAAGAATCATAAAATTTTATTTCAAAAAATACATTCGTCAAAATATGGAATAATTTCAAAAAATGAATGAATTAATTTTTAGGACATGCTTCACAAACCAAAAACTCTAGTTTAAAATTGATATAAAGATTTTTCAATAGTACTTTCTAAAGCTTGTAATCTGTACTTCAAGAAGGTTTGATTGGTTTCATAAACAATTGAATTAATAATAAAATTTCGACAAAAATAAACAAATATTGCTCTAAAATCCGTACAATTTTTTGTTAAATAAAATTTAATAAAGTTTATATAGAAAAAAAATAAGTTTACCTAACCAACATATATTAATATTACGACCTCAAACAAGTTATACGCAGCGTATAATTTTTTTTTCTTTTTTAATATAAGTGTAAATTGTATCAAATACGAAAATATTATGTTTTTTAGTAAATTGACAAATTGTTCATTTTTATAAATGAGTTCCTGTTTAAAATTTTTGTTTAGAATAGAAATATAAGTTCATCTTTTGATGTATTTTATATTGGATCGAAAATATATTTGAATGTTAGAGAGAGATTGAACATCAGAGAACACTTGATCGGTACGTTTAGTGCTCACCTGACGCTCTACGTATACTAGTGGAGTTGGGGGATGATGGTAACTTTTTACTGTACATTAGTGATGATGTTGGGAACAACATATAAAAAGTTACCAGTCGTAAAGTGTGTGCTTAATTAATTATTTAACAAATAAATTGCCAAATCACATTGTATATTGATTATTAAAAAAAATTAAAAAATAATGCTCGCAAAAATGAATAATTTTACATCAAAAAGTCATGTTTTTAAAAGTGGAAAATATGTATGGGAATAGTACGTAAATAAAATTACGTCAAAGCAGAATTCTGTCTAAACTCTTATTTTTTTTTTCAAGATAAATATCTGAAATTTCCACAGATTACTCTCAAAATAACAAATAAAAAAAGACAATTTAAAAAAAAAATTAAGTTTTATTTCGAAAAATACAGAGCTTAAAATATTGAATAATTTAAAAATATTACAAATTTGAATTTTGAGGCCATGCTTCAAAAACTCTAGTTTAAAATGTGATATTGAAACTTTATATATGGGATATAACGAAATTTGTTGAGTGGAGGCCACATATTTCAACCGAATAAAACAAAAATACTTCTCATGAATACCTCGGCTAATTTCAAAAATAGTCCAAGAGTCTCAAAATAGCAGCTGTTGAAAGATTTAAAAAAATTCGCAATATTTCATTTCTATACCCAATATCGGCAAACTATAAGTTGTTTGATAGAGCTTCATTAGCTCTACAACTTTTATCAGAATTTTTTTTCTCTGAAATGTATACACAAACAAAAAATAGGTAGCTGTAAATTATCATTCATGAAATCTACCTTTACGACTGGCCACGCCATCGTTTTTCCAATGTCATATTTCGGTTCAGCAACCTCAAAAAGCATCAATTTGGGTAAAATTTGCCTAACAAAATTGTTTTTCATTGTTTAAACAATTAATAAACAAGCAGCGTACGAATATAAATTTAAAACTTTTTTCTGCAAGCAATTTCTAAGTAATATTAGAAGGTTCTAGGAAAATCCATGGAGTCCTCCAGGATTCCAAAATAAAGCATGATTTTAATTTTTACTCCGCTATATGAAGGTAATTTGAGTTCTTGCGATAAGGTAGTCGTGTTGTGTGCCAAAATAGTGAACACCTCTTAATTTGTCCAAAAGCTGAGAGGTTCTTTCACTCAGATAGGATTCGAACCAATTGAAGCTACGTCCTCTGAAGCTTATGTAACAGTCAAAAGCTTTAGATATGTCGCAAAACACTTCCTTCAGACTAGAATATATATTTTTCAGAAAACGAAAGAGATTGCATCTCCCATACTTTTATTGGTTTGAAAGCTAAATCAAGTAATTGTATGTAATTTACAGCAGTTCATAAAATCATTATCCGCTCCATCATAAGATTTTTATCATGAGCAAACAGGGACAGAAATACATAAGTACCAACTCGGTGGAGACGTATCAATAGAAAATTAACCATCCAAAATAAATTGGTGCGGTTCATAATTAGAATTATTTCGGACCACCTCTCGAAAATTCTATATAACACTGACATAAGTACATGGAATAGTTTGTTCTAAAATATGTTACATCGATCGATCAATCTCAAAATATTTCACAACGAATTGACATAACCTTAAAGGCGACAAAACCACAATCACAGAACGGTTCAAAGACACAAATCTCAAAAACACACTGTGTGGTCTGTAACTGCAGTTTACTGAATTATGACAAGAAACGACGTCGGCGCCATCTGAAACTCTAAATAACTCCCTTTATCAAGTGGGCTGGTGTCCCCCAGTTTGTCCCAATATTTTACAGGTATAAGTGAATACACCATGGTTCTTAGACATCTTACTAATCCTAACCCCAATCTAACAAAAGGGCGGTACGCACGGCGGAACTATGAAACTCCTTATTTTAATGACGATTTCTGCCGTAGACGAAAATTTCATTTGAGTTTATTCAAACGCCCAAGTAGCACACAGAGGTCATAATTCGGTTGTACAGACGTCTACGACTAGACCTTTCGCAAAAGTCCATGACTTATGTCTTGTAATATGCTGAGACGTCGCTATGTATGCCAATAAGATAAAAAGGCACACTCTTGCTACGTCACATCGAGTGGTAATGACTTGCCAATATAGACTTATATAAGCCAGTCGCAAAAGGGTCGTTCTGTGGTCTTAGTATAGTCATTATATCATTATGCATGAAGGTCATAATCCTCCTAATATAGTATTACAATATGTATACCATATCGAAAGATTTTATATAATATCAATATAAAAAAAATAATAATATCGTCTTTATTATTTTCTTCCTTTTCAACGGTACAGTCATTAGAATAAAAATATATAGCATATTTAACTTTGGAAGAAAATTAAAGGCGGAGTCAATTTCAATAGTGACGAATCACCATGGAAATTGCTCTTCCACTCAACATATAATATATGTCAGCCTTCCTTTACATGTTCATGATACTCTGTGACCATGATAGTTATCGAGATAAAAATGATTTTCATTTATGTGTCTTTAAGAATTGTTCTGAAACTCTAGTGACCAAGCAAATCCATTTTTACGATCAAAATCCAATTCTACTCACTTAAAATTCATGCGCCTCGAAAATGAAGAGGGGTAAATATTTATTTTCATTTCAGAAAAAATATATTTCATCAATTTTTCTCATTAATCGTTGAAATATGTAGACCATATTACGAAAGATACTTGATTAGCACATCTCCAATGATTTTTAAATTGATATAACACCCATGGTCCCATATTTTTTATTTTTAATATTTTTGTTCCAAGATGGCTACCAGAATGATGTTATCAATCAATCGAAAAACATGGATGCCGTCCTTCTAGTGTCGAAAAGTTGTAATTACTCCGGTATGTACTATCATAGAATAGTTTACGAGTGTCTCAAAGACATCGCAATATCTTACATAAAAAAGTTGTAATGTAGTCGCTATGACCACAAGTAGCATGTTTTGTTGTACTAACGTCGTAACGCTTTCAAAACAGAAGAAGATATACACTGAGTGCATAAGCATTCCGCTAGTTCGGACTAATGGAAAACGCTAAAAATAATTGACATTTACAATAGAGGTTATGTTGATGTTGAATATTTAAGTATTTTTTAATCTTAATTTTAATTGAGGAACTGGATGAACTTCCTTTTTGTGCAGTGTCCCGATAGACTGATTGATTATTTCAGATGTTAATTTTGGGGTAGGCACTCATCCTTCCTCTTTATATTTTTCTATACGCTCCAGTTCTCTTGTTAAGGCAGATTGGATTTTTGTTTTGGCATTTTAATCATTCATAAGGAACTGAATATTCTACATACATAACACAATATACCTATCCAACAAAAATAACATAACCAACAAAAATAATCTAACCATAGATACATAATGTGATCATTACGACCAAAGTTCATCAGTACATTACATGAGTACAATATGTGGTCGTAGAAACGTTTCAAAAATCTATTCATTAGAACTACATATGTTCATTGTCATAATAACCTCACAGCAACTGATCTTAAGTTCTAATTAACGACACATACAATTTATTCACATACAAACCACAGTACAACTTCATCACGAGAATTATTTAATGTACTCCCGTTATATCTACTACACGACGTCATAGCAACGCCTGAAGGTTATAAAACGCACATTAACTTTTTTGTTATAAAACATACAAATACGTGGTCTTTAAGACGGTATAAGAAGTCATTATATTAATTTTATGACTCTGTGCTACTTGGGCGTTTTCTGAACACGACTTCAATTTTGAATATGTACCCTAAAAAATTTAGAATATCTACTTCCAAGTCGTTGGTTCCGCAAAAAAAAGGACAAATGCTATCGCGTTCAAATGAAAAGTGACGGATTTTTACGGAATATGTATGTGTACTCTTTATAAAACCTATATACACCCCTTAATTGAGTTCGCTGTGCCAGTGTGGTTAATCCAAGACATCAAACTCATTGAAAGTGTCCAACGCCGTGCTTCCAAAGTTGCCATCGGCATAAACAATATGCCATATACGATCCGCCTTCAACGCTCTGAGTAGATATGCTAGGTACGAGCACAGTTCCATCTGTGCTCTGGTTACTCCCGCCATATGGTCCCGCACCGCCACTGGTTTGGGGCACTGAGGTCTGAGACAACTGGGAACGTCATGGGGGTCATTTTGGGGTCCAACCATATATAGAAAAAAACATGGCTGCAGCTAAGAGAAAAAAACATGGTCGCCTATCATTGGAAAAAAACATGGCAGGTGTAGGTTGGGGAATTTCAAGATGTCCGTTATATGGGGGCCTAGGGGTGTTTATCGGCATCGGTAGACTACCACGGAGGTCTGAGACTGGTTGGAGATAACTGGAAGCATTATGGGGGCCCAATCATTCATAGGAAAAAAGTATGGCGGTTGTAGGTAGGAATTTCAAGAGTCTGCTATGGGGGTGATGACTGGGTTCTTCAGCGGTATCTGGAGGCTATATAGAAAAAATATAGCGACTATAGGTTAGGAATTTCAAGATGTCTGTTATGGGGGCCGACTCTCTTGGGGTATTTATCAGTATCGGGAGACTTACGCAGAAAATAAAATATAGTGGTTGTAGGTTAAGTGTGAAAAAAACTTATGTAATGGGGGCCGACCCACCTAGAATGTTTAACGGTATCGAGAGTCTCTCCTACGGAGTCTGATCATTCATAGAAAAAATATAGCGGTTGTAGGTTAAGTGTGAAAAAACTTATGTTATGGGGGCCGAGCCTCCGCCTGTAGGATATTCAGCAGCCTCTGGAGGTTGCCACTAAGGTCTGGCGTTTATCATTAAAATTTCACTTTAATGATAGGCCAACTTGCCTAGAGTGAAAAACGCTTTGGGTTCCCTTCTTCCAAAGAAAATTACGGTTTGAGGTTAAGAATTCCACTAATATTCAATATTGGAAGACCGACCCCGCCTGAGGGTGTTCAACGGTCTCTGGAGCATGTCACTAATCTTTGACGCATTCGTGGGAGCCTGGAACTCAACCATAAATAGAAAGAAAAATATAACCGCTCATCGTTAACAAAGAAAAAATTTTCAATGCTATCAGGATAACAGAAACACAAGGAGGTAAATTTTCTCGATTTACAATTTATACCTGGCAATGTATGTTGTAACATACCAAACAGGAGCTTGAACTTCTTACAGATGTTGATATGCTTCTTTTTATCGAGAAAGGTATTCGAGGTGGACTCAACCAAATTTGCTCGAAGAGTATTTCGGTTTTATTCAATTCTACAGCTGTTAAATTTTCATTGAATATTGTGCCGAAACCTGGACTCGAACCAGGGCCCTCTAGATTATGAGTCTAACGCTCTACCAACTGAGCTATTTCGGCTTACAATCATATGCATACACAAAGTATATAACTACAACCATTCACATCTTGCGACAAATGTTGAGTGACTATTAGCCTGAAAAGTTATGGGTGGGGTAACATAATATAACTATTTCGGAAAAAAGTATCTGAAATCTGGGAAATTCTTCCATAATCCTACATGAAACTCCCATAAGAGCCTGTGTGTTACAGAGAGAGATGGAGATTGTGATTATTCTCTAGATCTAGGGAAAATTATCAAAATGGGTCAACGTGGTAACTAACCTGCCTCGACCATCATGGCTGAAGCTGAGCAATAACAAGAAGTGTCAGAACAGCTCAAGGTAATTTGAACAAAAAATAATAAATCAGATCCTTGCGGAACATCAATTTTTATAGACTCGAGTGAATATAACCGTAATTGGCTATAAGCTTGGACTAGGAAGTTGACGTCTGACCAATGCAATCCTACGTCAATGAACGTCAAACAGGGTAAATACAAAAAAAATTCAAATTTTCGAACTGACGACATTTTTGAGAGAGAGAGTTCGGGGATACCCACGTTCGCCTGCAGATTTATTCTCCTCCAATACTCTGAAAATTCAATTTGTCTGGATCGACCTGTCTCGCGGATACCAACATCATTTACATGGATATGAGATTTCTTTGGGAATTTGGTTGGACAATCCTCGACCATTGAACGATTCTGATATTATTTGCCACTGACTCCCTCTAATATTCTCCTCCAATACTCTAAAAATTCAATTTGTCCGTATCGACCTGTCTCGCGGATACCAACATCATTATCATAAAGATGACATTTCTATGAAAGAATTTCGTAAGATAGGCGAACGATGGACGATCCTCGAACATTGAACGATTCTGATATTATTTACCACTGACTCCCTCTAATATTCTCCTCCAATACTCTAAAAATTCAATTTGTCTGGATCGACCTGTCTCGCGGATACCAACATCATTATCATGGAGATGGCATTTCTATGGAAGAATTTCGTAAGAGAGGCGACGTTAGGCGATCTTCAAACATTGAACGATTCCGATATTATTTACGGCTAATCCTCGAACACCAACATGAAGACTAACGTCACAGCGATGACATCACTAGTTATATAGATTTCAGCTGAGGTTCGATGGGGTGGAGGTCTATACTCATATTTGAGATTGAGGATGGTTGAAGGGGTGTTGCCAGGGCGAATAAGCAATGTCGTGATGTTTGCATGCAACGTCCAATGGATTGATACCGGGATCGCCTCGTGCTAACCGTGTAGCCTTGTTCCAGCTGTAATAATAATAATAATAATAATGAAATGCATTCGAGAGCACCGAAATAAATAAAAAATTGCATTCGATGGCACCGAAATACTATAGGTATATGAAACTTACGTCCACAATACTGATAGCCACCAAGGAGATGAGCTTCGAACGGGAGCTTGTTTATCAGACTGTTGAGCACACCTTCACCCTCGTACACCAACATGAAGACTGACGTCACAGCGATGACATCACTAGTTATATAGATTTCAGCTGAGATTCGATGGGGGGGTGCCGGGTGTTGCCGGTGTTGATGGGTGTTGGGGTGTGGGGGTTGGGGTGTTGATGGGTGTTGAGAGGTTCCTATAAACATGATTGATATGGCAGCGAGTGCCAGTTGCAGTGTAGACGTCGAAGAGTAAACATGTCCCTGCTACCTGATACCGACTGTTATGGTATCCATCTGAATGGATTGGGATTATTCATTGGCACGGAGCCTGTAGTAATCAAAGGTGGATCATTGAGACTCGGCAGAGAAACTTTTGAACTGACCGATGGGTTAAAAGAACTCCTAACCAAAAAGCAACCAGTTAGTTTTACCGAACAAGATATACTAAACTATAAAACAATTCTGATGTTAACCAATGCACACAAGAGAACTGATGGAAAAATTAAGACAAACAAATCATGGAAATATAGAAATATAATATCCAAGATATTTCCACCGCAGAGGAAATGGAGATCAAATAAGGGGAGTACAGTACTGAAAAGGGTAGCCACCCAAGAGAAGATATATAACGATCACCCTGTAGATTACGATCAGAACATGGAGATCGTTCAGAAAGCCCGCAAATGTCTACGTGGGGAAGGTTAAATTCCTTCCGGCTGTTTCTGGGCCAGCGGATCAGGAAAAACGAACCTTATGCTGTCGCTACTGTTGCATAAAAACGGCCCCAAATTCGCAAATGTCTACGTCTATTCGAAATCCTTGTACCAGCCCAAGTATCAATTCCTAGAAGAAGCGCTAAACGGTATGGATGAAATTGACTATTTCCCATACAGAGACAACGATGAAATCATCTCTATGGAAGATGCCCGATCTCACTCTATTTTCATCTTTGACGATGTGGCCTGTGATGGGCAACAGAAAATTCGCGAATATTTCTCAATGTGCAGACACAAACACATCGATGCCATCTATCTCTGTCAGACTTATTTGAAAGTACCCAAACAGCTGATACGTGACAATTGCAACATGATTGCGCTCTTCAAACAGGACGAAATCAACTTGCGACACGTTTTCGATGAGCACGTTTCCCCCGACATGACTTTCGAACAATTCAAAAAGCTGTTTCCGAATGTTGGTCTCAAAGCCAATACGATGCCCTCGTCATAGTCAAGGACTTTGACTTGAACAATGGCAGGTACCGCAAAAACTTTGACATGTATATAAAAGTATAGTTGCGTGACGCTTCACGTCATTCAACGTCGAGATGTCGGACGAGGAGGTTGTTAAAGCCATGCGCGACAAAAAAGTGGCAGAACTTCGATGAGACTTACGGAAAAAATACCTAGCCCTGAAATTGACAGAAATTCATCGAAACATACGGAAAAAGTACCTAGCCCTGAAATTGGTAGAAATTCGAAGAACCCTTCGGAAAAAGTACCTAGCCTTGAAATTAACAGAAATTCGTCAAAACAATATAATATGTGTTTAGTGAATATTTTTCCAATATATGGAACAAGAATTGTAAATGATTTATGTTTTGAATAGAGAATAGTGTATGACATTGAATTTTATTTTTTCTACCTTTTTTCCATTTTTTCGGGTACAATGAGAAAAAAAAGTTGAGAAAAATACTTGAGAAATAACTTAATTGGCAGCACGACAGATTCAAAAACGTATATGTCAGAACTGTCGAATGTCATTCTAGATGGCAGCACTGGCACAAAACGTTCATGTCACAGACTATTGACAGCTGACAGTTGGGTGTTTGAACATAGCTGTTCCGTCATTCGAAGTTTGACTCTTGTTCGATATGGATGTGTATGAAGACAGATTAGCGACATTTCAAAATTGGCATCACCCATATCCCAAAGAAAGATTGGCCAGAGCTGGATTCATTTATACCCAGAGAGAAGACATTGTTGTGTGTCTGAAATGTCGAATTGAAGGATTCAGTTGGCAGTTGGAAGATGATGCTCAACTTGATCA